>APFE030453695.1:28713-47381 GCA_000404065.3 Pinus taeda | reverse complement strand
CAATCTCTATCTTTCCGCTGCTCGCCATCTTCTTTCACCACCAGAATCGATCTCGCAGATCTCCCACTGAATAGGGTCTACCACAGGCCCGAGCAAAACCCCTCAACAAAGAAATCTATCAAAAACTTACCTTTCCCCAGAGAGTCAGGATTTTTGAGTTCTTCCTACCAGAATATTCTCAACTCTCCAAGAAGAATCCCCCTTATCCCTCTTCCATTTTCCCTCAAAGGACTGGACAGATTATCTTTGCCTTGTCATTCCTACTTGGTTACTTTTCAGATGAATGGGTAGATAAGCCTATTTTAGGCTTTCTATCCACTCTTTATATAAAACAAGGACTATTAGTCACCTTTAACTATGGTGACTTCCTTGCAGATGTAATTCATGAACAATTCCTTCAGTTTTTAACTGAAGGGTGTTCAAATATTCTTCCATTATTATGTACATGTTTATTTTCTTCCAGAAAGACAAGTTTCCGTTTGTAGTGAAAAAGCTCAATTAGCAAGGAGAGCCTCAGTCCATTATTTTTTGGACCTCCATGATCAAACAACAATCACAGAAATTTATCTTTATAGAGTTTCTTGATCAGTTTGTGTATCCAGCAGCTTCTTTTCTCAGTGGCCAGTGGGTTCCAAGAATCAGCGAGGATATTCAGAAAGTGTTGCATCTCAATGAACAGGTGAACACATGAGATTGGTACCTATACCAATAATTTACAGAGATCATAGTTTATGGCTCAGAATTGCCACCATATAAGCTACCTAAGTACCTTCCAATGGGGATATTTTCCTTGGAATACATCAGGAAAATAATCCACTCAGACAACATCCATTTTGCAGTAGCTAAGAAGAAGTCTCAATTTAGAATTAAGACACAGATAGGACTTTTTATCTGTAACAGTAGAGCAACAAGAGAGGAAGCAGACCTCCTGCTGAAACAAATGAATTCCCCTCTTAGCTTTACATGGTATTATGACCCCTTTGGGGTAATTTCTAAGCTAAGAGTGGAATAGAAGGAAACTCCCTATGTGCATACCCAAATACCAGAAATAGAGAAGTACATGAACCATCACAATTGGGTAGAGAACACATTACAAGAGGCTGAAGAGAAGGTACTTTCTAGGACTGCCTCAGAGACTCCTATACCCAGATAAAATACTAAGAAGAGGCTAAGAGAGGAGGACTCTCCCTTAGTCATAGAAGTCTTGGCCAAATAGTTCAAGATCTACACAAGGAAGACTAAGACAAGTTCTAAGATAGACTTCCCACTACTGGAGGAAACACGGGGTACAATTGTATTCTCTGGAATTCAAACTTTTAAGTTTCACATAACTAACACCAATTCTCCATCATCCTCGACTACTAAAGAGATTCTAGCTAGAACACCTTATACACTAGAGACATTCACAGAATAAAGGCACCTGGATATTTTCCAAAAATATAAAGAAATTAAATAGAGGAATGAATCCCTTCATGAAAACACCTATGCTCAATTCAGGAAGCAGTCTTCCTCAATCCAGCACAAGATCATTTCATCCTATGACACAAAGAAAGGGAGAATGCATATGGAATTCTTACAGGCACGGGTTCCACAACCAAAATCAGCAGTTGACTTCAAGCATACTACCTTTGAGTTTGAGGCAAAGGATGTTCATCCTTTGGATAAAATGGACATGCACAAGAAAATGGGATAATTTTTCTACTCAACCTTTACACAAACTACCCTCACTGCTTCCAAATTACAATTTTCTTTGAACAATTTTCAACCTCAGCTTAAACTAGAGAAAATTTCCTCCCTTGCTAAAGACAACAGAATTAAACATTTGGGGGAAATGGTGATCAAAGAAAATTTTGATCCTGGTAATTCAAAGGCCATGGAAGAAATAATTAAGAAGAAGAATTTTGACATAGAAGCCTTAAAGAAACAATTGAAGTTGCCTACGACTAAAGATCCCCAAGCAAAGGATTTAGGAGAGACAAAATTACAAAAAGAATAAATGTTGAAGCTACTGGTGGAGCAGAGTGCACAGATTAAGGAAATGGAGGCATAGTTGGACAAGTTGATCAAAGAGAAGGAGCAGAGATCTCAACTAACATTGGTTCCTCTTGATGCAGTACCAATTTCATCCCTACTTCAAACAGGTATCCCTACAGTAGCTACAATAGCAGGAACATCTTCCTCTGCAATAACTCCTTCTTCAACTGCAGATGATCTAATTAAGTTGGCCCAATCCCTAGAGAACATGTCTATATAGGGAGGAGAAATAAAGAAGTTAAGACAGAATGTGAAGACCATGCAAGAGTAGAATACAAAATATGATAATTCCCTCCTAACATAAGTATAGAAATCCCATACACTTTCCCAGAGATTGCAGCAGATGGAAAAAGATATTTCCATGGGTAATACCCTAGCTCAAGTCAAAGAAAATATTTGGAAATGGATCAGTGAAGATATGATATATATCTATATATATATATATGGCCTTCAATACGAATCCTATTTGAGCAACAGGAACTGATCGAAAGGTCTAAGGAAGCCATTGAAGAAGTCATAAAATAGTTGGGTGAAAAACCTAGTGAAGCTACTAAGCTTATCAAGTTCCTCAACTCTAAAAATAAATAGGAATTAGAAGAGATAGAGATTGAAGATAGAACAGAAACAATATTTGAATTAAAAAAGGTGTTGACTAAGAGAAATTTAGTGAGGAAGCTTGAAGAAAAGTGTTAGACTCTGGACATTGGCATACAAAGATTCTTCAAAAAGTTGGAAGCCCTCTCCAAGAAGGGACTTTCTAATTTATTAGTAATAAATGATAACTTCAATACATGGTCTGACTACAATGATAAATTGACGACCAAGGCTAAAGATAGTTCCAAAGTTACATGAGGAAGAATCATCATGACCAGAAAAACATTCTTGGAAGTGTTGGCATATGACCTTGACATTCAAAATGAAATTAAACACATATTCATTTTCAAACCAACATTTGCTAAATATACTGAAGTGGACGAGGTTTACAGAAAGTTACTGAAGACATCTATCCCGAGTGAGCAGCGTTGGGATAAATTATGTGAATTACTAGAGTAAGTAGAGGATTTGTTTATAAATCTCAGCATCAATAGCACAACAGGATTCGATAGGCCAAACAATCAGAAATCCCACAAATTTAGTGCCAACACTTCAGAGAGTTCATATTTTCCTAATTTTTTGTAATAATTTAAATAGATTCAGTTTACGAATTCCTAAATACATCCTAGTCGATTTTGACCATATTTTTTGTAAATATCTTATAAATATTTCTCTTTTAGAAGTATCAAGGGTTGATTTCTGCATGGATTTTTGCATTCCATAATGCTATTGTACTATTGTCATTTGATGGGTTAATCAGTAATAAAAATGACATTATTCATAGGATTCATGTGTTAGACTATATGGTGATGTGCTTCTCTCATTGTTAATGTGTTATTACTTTGTTTCCATGCTCATGTTTTCTGAAATCTGAATTATTTTACAGAAAAATGATGAACAGAATTTGTTGAAAAATACACTCTACTTCTGGCTGTAGATAATTTATATGTTTTCTTCTAATATCATGTTAAGGAATCCTTAATTTCTCTTTAACTTCTATTGAACTTATATATTTTCTTCCATTCCATTTCACTTAAATATAAAGGATCCAATTAGTTTAGCTACCTTTCCTTGTGAAACTCCTTTCTAAAAGTTGAAACAGACCCCTTTTGAACTGTAGACTCCATAGCCCAATGGAAGGTCTAGGCACTTAATCAACCAATCAATTTAAAACCAAACTTCGAAAAATCATAACTAGCCTAATATCTAATATAACAAAGTTAAATCTGACATAGAGAGCCCTCTCTAAAGCCAGCAAGGCTAGATCCCAGCTTCCAAAGTGGTTTGTGGTTACCTTTGTGATTTTCTTTTGCAACCTCGGAAAATTATAGAGTGCTAACACCACCATTCCTGGAAGGCAGTTTGACCCTAATAAAGTTGCACAGAACTTCACTGCTCAAGTGAAAATTAGATTGTTCAACCATGAGTATGATGATTATGATGACCTATTTGAGTCTTTTGAGCTGTTTTCACAAGTGCAACATTTGGCTACTTTGAAACTGGATCCACAAAGGCTAGCTCAATTCCACCAGTACAGGAGGAAAAGGATACAAAATGTACCTTTGGATCTATTAAATATGCCTTAGCCAATTTCTCAAGAGGAGTAGGGCTCAAACCAAGATTCAGAAAAGGGCTCGGAACATAGTTTCGAGCATAATTCACAAAAGAAATTGGAACAAGGTTCCGAGCAGACTATAGGGCAGAAATCAGCACATGGCTCAGAACATTATTCACAGCATGGCTCAAAGAATAGCTTAGAGCACAACTCAAAGAAGAGTTGAGAGAAGAGTGCAAAAAAAGATTTTTAAAAGAAATCAAAAAATGTCTCAAAGGAAATGGAAGTGGAAGATGTATCCACATAATTACATACACATGAATCTACTTTCAAGAATCAGCTGGATGAAGCATGGAAACAATTTGACCAACATCTTAGAGGACAACAAGTGGAAAAAGATGTTGAGATGGAGACTGTTATCACTTTGATAATTCTTTTGAAGTAAAAAGAAAGAAAAACCAAAGGTAACCACAAATCGCTTTTGGAGATTAGGACCTAGCCTAGCCAAATATGAAGCCCTGATTCTAGGGTTACAATTGGTTAGGAAATTGGGAATGAAAATAGTTTCCATTATGGAAGAATCAGAGCTGATTATCAAACAGATCAATGGTGAATATTTCGTCAACAACCCTAGGCTTGGTAGATATAGGGAAACTGTTTTAGACTTGATCAAGGACCTTCTGGAATCAAACTTTGATGCCATTCCTAGTAAACAAAACATGCAGGCCCATAGTATGGCTACCTTTGCTAGTACTTGTAAATTTCCATTTCAACCAAACCACCAATACACTATAAAAGTCATACATGGGCCTATTATACCAGACAACCTAAAGTATTGGCATATTTTCTCCTAGGACTCTCAGATCTATAGTTTCATGAACAATGAAGGTGAATTTCGGAATTGTAAAATAGGCACTGATTGTACAATAGACAGTAATATAGAAATCAATTTAGATGTAAATATTTTTTATGTACATAAACCAACTAAATTTATTAAACTAGAAATAGATAGTTTAGAAAATGTAGATATAGATGAAATAATGGATGATGACCTTGATGTTCTTAATTTGAAAGATAGTTTTTTGCCTAAAGGATTAGTACCTTTAGAGGATTTGTTTGACTCTAATGATGTAGCTAGGAAACCTAATATGGAACCTATGAGAGCTGACATAGAAGAGGTTAATATAGGAACTCAAGATAATCCAAAACTCATTAAGATATCTAAAGCTTTACCCCTAGAGGAAAAGGTCAAATATCTAAATCTGTTTAAGGAGTTCCAAGATGTATTTGCCTGGAGTTATGAAGACTTAAAATCTTATGACACCAGCAAAATCCAACACAGAATACCTTTAAAAGAAGATCATAAACCTTTCAAATATAAACTAAGGAGGATAAACCCAGTTCTTATGCCATCCATAGAGAAAGAGGTTAAAATAATGTTTGATGCCCAAATAATAGCCCCCATTAGATACTCAGACTGGATTTCAAACTTAGTTACAACTAGGAAAAAGACAGGTGAAATTAGACTTTTTGTAGATTTTAGAAAATTAAACAAGGTCTCTTTAAAAGACAACTACCCCTTACCAAAAATGGACCATATATTGCAAAGGGTAGTGGTCTCATCTAAGATTTCACTGTTAGATGGATTCTCTAGCTATAACCAGATATTAGTCCAACCTGAGGACTAAGCCAAAACTGTGTGTACTACTCCTTGGGGAACCTTCATGTATTTGAATATGCCCTTTGGATTAATGAATGCAGGTGCCACATTTCAAAGAGCTATGGATATAGCTTTTCCTAAGGAAATCCATGATTTCTTAGTAGTATACCAGGATGACATCACAATCTTCTCTAAATATGACAATGAACACTTAGACCGCCTCAGAAGAGTATTTATCAAATGCGGGAAATTTGGGATTTATTTAAATCCTAAAAAGACACTTTTCGGTCTTGAAGAGGGAAATTTGTTAGGACACATCACATCTAAAGATGGGATTAGGATATACCCTACTAGAATACAAGCCATTTTTACCATTTCCCATCCCTGAAACATAAAAGAGCTACAATCATTTCTAGGTAAGATTAATTTTCGTAGGAGATTCATCTCAAATCTAGCAAAATTAATTAGGGAATTAAATAAAATTATAAGAAAGGACTCAATAGTTAAATGGACATTGGAGGCCAAACAATCCTTTGAAGTTATTAAGGAAGCATTAACCAATACTCCAGTCTTGATTAGTCCTGACTTTAACAAAGATTTTATCATTTTTTCTTTTGCTTCATAACACACCATTGCAATAGTCTTGCTGCAAAAGAACAATCAAGGATATGAACAACCAATAGCAATCTTTAGTAAATCCTTAAGAGATTCCACACTCAAATATAATATCGTGGAAAAACAGGCTTTAGCTTTGGTTAAGGCTATCAAAGATTTCAAAGTATACATTCTGTACTCTCACATTATTACTTATGTAACAAATTTTGTAGTTAAGGACATTTTGACTCAAAATGGGCCTGAAGGAAAAAGAGGCAAATGGATTGCCACAATATTAGAATATGACATAGAGATAAAACCCACCAATCTCATTAAAGGCCAAGGTTTAGCCAAACTCATGGCTGAATCAAATTTCCAATCCATTGATATCAACTTCATCAACACCCTTGATGATCAGGAGGAGATGGAAACTCTACAGATCAGTGAACCTTTTACTGATTCACCATGGTATGCAGATATTACTTTTGTTTTACTAAACTTACAAGCTCTTCCTGGATTGACAAGAACTAAAGCTAGATTTTTTTTTAAATAAAGTCATTAAGATATTGTGTTATAAATAATGCATTGTTTTGGAAAGACAGTAGTGGTATTCTTTTAACTTGTTTACTAAAAGATGAAGCTGACAAGATTTTACAAGATTTTCATATAGGGGATTGTGGAGGACACTTGTACTAGAAGAGTATTGCTGACAAAATTCTGAGGGCTGGTTTCTATTGGCCTACTTTGTTTGCAGATGTTAAAAACATGTGACCTCCTATCATAAATGCCATATTTGTTAGGGAAAGATAAAGTTTTTACTCTTACCTCTTAAACCAATTTCCACTAAGATGCCATTTCAACAATGGGGGTTAGACTTCATTGGAGAAATACACCCAGCATCCTCAGCTCAGCACAAATGGATCTTGACAGCCACAGATTATTTTACCAAATAGATAGAGGCCATACCTTCTAGGCAAACCAGAGACACTGTCATAATCACCTTCCTAGAAATTAATATCCTTTCAATATTTGGATGTCCCCAAAAGCTTATTACTGATAATGCAACAGCCTTTAAGTCCAAAAGAATGATAGATTTTTGTAACAAATACCACATCACCCTTGGTCACTCCACAACTTATTACCCTCAAGGTAATGGACTAGCAGAGTCATCCAACAAAATTCTCGTTAATATTATCAAAATGTTACTGGAGGATAACAAAAAGGCATGGAACAAGAAGTTAGTCAATGCCTTATAGGCAGATAGACTGAATACTAAGAAGTCCATTGGAACATCACCCTATCAATTGGTTTATGGGATGGATGTAGCTTTCCCATCATCCTTGGGAGTGCCAATCATGAAGATCCTTCAGGAATTACAAGTGGAACCAAATTATATTCAAATAAGAATAAATCAAACTATACACCTGCAGCAGACCAGAGAATAAGTACGTGTAAAATCACAGATAATCTAGGAAAAAATCAAGAAAGTCTTTGACAAAAAGACTAAAGCAGAAGATTTTCACATAGGAGACAAAGTCCTTAAGTGGGATTCAAGGAGAGATAACAAAGGCAATCATGGAAAATTTGATTTTCTGTGGTGGGGGCCTTATGTCATTTATGGCTACAGAGGCAACAATGCCTTTTTCTTGAGAAACATAGATGGAACAAATCTAGCAAGAGGACCTGTTAATGGTAGGATGTTGAAGCATTAGTTTTCCACTGAGTTACAATAGTTCACTTTACTTTGCACCATTGTATATAACATTACAAAGTGTGGTTTGGATTGGAAGGTAATCCTTTGAAGTTGAAGCTTGGAGAGAAGGCCCTAATCTTTGAGAGATTTACTATCATAAGTATCAATAATGTAGATTCGCAGAATGATGCTTTACAAGGTAACTTAAGCCACAATTCAAAGGCTATTAATCTTTAAGTTCTTGACATTTCACTAAGAAATGCCATCCCCATGTGGAGCCACTATTAGAGTCCTATAGCAATAGGATTCATAATTTTGAATTGGCTAAGGTTAAACCTTGTAATATTGTACATGCCTTTGCTTTCTGCAAATGTTTTCCATAGTAAAAAATAAAAAATGTAAAGAGGGTGTGTCCTAAAAGAAATATCAAAGGAAAAAAAGAATAAGAAAATATCAAAAAATGAAAATATGTGAACCCCAAAAAACAAAAATAGATCATGAAATTGTGCAAGTCTAAATGCCACTACTATTTTACTGCTTTACTGTCTTAAATAATGGTTGTGTGCAACTTGTCATACATGCCACAACCCATGGTAATCAAACTGCTTAATCTCGATTATTTCATGCTTTGAATTTTAGGTTTATAGTTAGATAATAAAATCTGACCTAACAGTTTAATCTTGGCAAATCATTAGATAGGTAGAGAAAATAAAAAGGAGCTCATCATGTTTAATCTGAGCCCTTGGAATATATAAGGTTAGAATCAGATAGTTTAATTTATAAAAAAAAAAGAATGATAAGGGTTTTCTAGACTAAATGCACCCAAATAAATGAAGAAAAAATGTTAGGGTAAGTAATAGGTAAGTAGAAGAAAGGTTGTTGCAGTATAAAGTTGATTGAACAAAAGCACATTTATCATGCTTAATCATATCTTTCAACGTGCATGAGCAGTTAAGAAAACAAAAACAATGGTTTACAAGTTGATTTAATTAACCCCCCATCATTCTTTTCATCCTATCCTTACTAATTTCCCCATCTACAAGTATGTTCTAGTACTAAAAATCCTTCAAGTCATAAAGGCTCATAGCATTTCTCTGACTTTTGGTGGGACCGGACCCTCGGCTTAATGACTTATGGACATCAAGTGTTAGAATTCCGTCATAAAATTCATTTCCCTTCATTACCCTAATAAAACCCCTTTTTCTAAGGTTGAACTCCATTTACCTATGAAAAGTAAACAACCCCATGTTAAAATTCCATTTCATTCAAAACACCCACAAAAAGATTATATCCTAAGCATAAGTGTATGTGAAGAAAATGTGAAAATATTACATTATGCTTAGGGGTATGTTCACTCCACTCATTTCATTTCATATTAATTTTTTAACATAATAAAATATCTCCCGATATACCTTTACCCATATATAAATAAATCCCGTATATAATACCCCAACCCTTAGTTTAGCTATAAACTATATTTTTATCCTATACCCCTGACAAAACCCTCTTAACTCACCAATACCTGGTAAAGTTAAGATAATCCTTTCATTAAACCTCGTCTGGTCATTTAAATCCATCTTTAACTCATAAATAATCCCAAGCCACCATGGATTAAAGCCCTGGCCCCCCCCTGAAACCTTTGCCAATTTTATTTGTGCACATTTGACACCCGATTGTCGTTTGATCATCAACGCCCAAATCCAATGGTCCACAGCCATATCGGGTTCACCTGATGTCTGACCTTTACCTATTTGATAAAGTGGATTTGCCTGGGCCCCCATCTGTTATGTGTCAAGTGCTAACATAGATCGGGTGACCTCGCCAAAATACCACCTCCTCCATAAAATCGATACAATGGCTTGGGAAACGACCCTCCCGTCCAACCCGAAAAGACACCCACTGTTCATTTGTAATTTACCCGCCAAAAAGTGACCATTGTTCAATAAAATGGCTGAGAAGCCCAATTTCGCCTTTTTCACTCAATTTCTTTGTAAAACCTCTGCAAATCATTGTGACACTTGCAAACATTGAAATCGCCAATTGACCTCAATTTCACTCCTAAAGAAGTTGCAAAGACCCCAATCAAGCTCTCAGTACATACCAAAACCTATTCAACCTTTTGCAATTGCCAAGAACACCAATTTGAAGCTAATTCACCCGAATTCCAGGTATTTGAAGAGAAATTACCAGACACCCTTTCAAGTTGAAAATGTTCAGTCTTTAAAGTGTTTTAATTAAGTAAAATTAATATAAATTACTTTAAAATTAAAGTGTGTGCCCAAACCCTTTTGAAAGCTTCCAAATTGCCTGCAAAACCTCTAATATAAACCTATATTGTCAAATTCAAATCCACAAGAAATGAATTATGGCTGCCCCCATCGCCATGGATGTTAGACCTGTCACAACCCCCCATTTGGACTTTGACCACCTTCCCCTAGCAGACAAGGATTTCCAAATCAAAGACACAAGTACACATAGACTCCTGCTTAAAATTCATTGTTTGAGTAAGGACAGATATCTGAACCATACTGATGACATTGGCATTTTGGAGTCAAATTTTCCCAAATACCAGTTTCTAGAAGTACATGTCTTTCCTGAAATTTTCATATGTGCCATGCTTGTTACATTCCAATGAGAGAGCTATAATGTCCCCAGACCAAAAAGTCTTGTTTACTATTACAGCTAAGTCAATCAATGAGATGTTGCAATTCCAACCAGGTCCAAACCCAACCCCACTCTCCATTGGGGATTTGTTAGACCAATACACCAAATTGAGTCCATCTAGACTGGCCCAAATAATACAAACTTTCATTGTAAAGGAGAAGCACATTCCTACAGATGTCCCTCCATATGTGTCTGCCATTTTCTCTAAAATGGGGAAGCAATTTGTAACCATGATATCATGTATTCTGGGCTATACCACATATGAATTCATTGATGAGATCATCCTGGCCTTCATGTCCATTTTCACCCAGGAAAGCCTCCTGCTACTTTGTACAGTTATGCCTAGTTTATAGCTGAAAGGATGAATGAAAAATTTACCAAAATGCACAATGAGAGAGTATTCAAATACTCATTGGTACTTTACCACATGTTTTTATACTATCAGTCAGATAGATTTCCATTCACCCTCCAGAAGTTGGATACTAAAGGCCAGCCCAGGTCTGTTATATTTTGGACACCATTATTCCATAGGTATTCATCACCATACACCTACACAAACTTCATTGACTCTTTTTTCCATCCAGTCATGACCATTCTTATATGAAGCCCTCCACCCAGAATAAGCCAAGAAATCAAAAGAGTACTCTAGTTGTCCAAACAAAGTAAGGTGGGAGATTGGTACTTGTACCAAAATCACACTGAAATAAGAATCTATGGTTGCCAGCTTTCCCCATACAAACTCCCCAAATACCTCCCCAGTAGGTTATTTTCTCTGGATTATTATAGGCAGATAATGAACTCTGATGAGATCAACTTTGTCTCAGCCAAGAGAAGGTCTCAGTTCAAGGTCAAAAACTAGTTAGGCCCTTTCATTTCCAATTCTAGAGAAGCATGAGAGGAAGCAGATCAAATTCTGCAAAAAATGAAGTTTCAAAATCGTTTCATGTGGAGGTATGACCCTCAAGGGTTTATGATCAAACTAAGAAATAAGGTCAAATTGGGACCTTACATTCATCACCCTATACCAGAAATAGAGAGATATTCCAACCAATCTGAGTGGTTGGAAAACACTCTCATAGACAGAGATAGTACAAAGGTAGATGTTGAGAATACCTTGATTGATTTAGAGAGACATCTTGATGAAAGCTCATTTCTGTAGGTACCAGAGCAAGGAAGAACCATGAGCACCCTTCCTGTTTTGCAGACTCCTCAGAATGAGGAAAAGAATCCCAAAAAGAACATAGAGGAAGCCTCTAGTTTAGATATTGACACTTCCAATGTACATTATGAAGCTAGCCAGAGAAAAAGGCCTAGGCTCAATCCTGTTTCAGAACAGGAATACATAGAAGGCTCAATAGAAATAACTGATGTTGAGTTAGACATGAGCAAGGGTACAGCTCCATCTAGAGAAACACAGGAGCCATTTACATCACAAACTCAAATATTAGAAAGGCAGCTCAGTGTAGAAGTCTTCTCATTTAATAAACATGCTAATAAAGATAAGGACATTAAGGACAAATTCAAGGAAATTAAAATGAGAAATGAGAAACTGAAGGCACAATCCTATGCACAGTATCTCAAGCTCACACCCCCTAATCAAAGTAGGTTGATGTCAGCTCTTGACATCAAGGAAGGAAAGATGCAAATGTCCTTCATAAAGCCAACTATGCAATAGCCAAGAACATCAGCAGATTTGAAGAAGATAGATTTTGAGGTATTGGCAAGGGATATTCATCCCATTAACCAAATTGAATTTCACAAGCAGGCTGGAGAAATGATTTAATCCACCCTTACAGGAAAGGCCATAGCTTCCCATCAATTGCAGAATTCATTGAACAACATTTTAGCTCAGTATCAGTTGGAAAAAGCCTCATCACAGGCCAAAGACACCAGAATCAAGTCATTGGAAGAATTAGTAATTGAATTGGGACATGATCCCAAAGACATCAAAGCTACTGAGAAACTATTCAAAAAGAAGAATGAGGACATTGCAGCCCTCAAGAAATAATTGAAAATGCCTCAACTACAGCACCCCCAGACAAAGGAAGTTTTGGAAAGCCAAACAAAGCATGAAGAGTTGATGGACTTAGTCTTTAAACTAAATGATCAGTTGAGGGAGACAGAAAAGGAATTGGACATCTTAATCCAATCAAAGCACACTAATCTTGTCACCACCTCAGTGAATGTTATCCCAGCAGTTACCACGACTGTTCCTTCCACATTGGCAGCCTCATTGGCTCCCACAGTTCCAATGGCCATAGCACAACCGGTTTCTACAGCATCGCCATTAGCAGTAGGTACATCAGGTGATGAAGCAACAAAATTGGTTAAAGTTATGGAAGAGATGTCCATACAAGCCATAGAGATGAATAAGCTCAAAGAGAAAGTGACAAGATTGGAAAATAATTACAAGCTTGCCAAAATCATGCACAAATAATAAGTGCATAAGGCTACTAGGATGAGTGAAAGATTGAAAGCCTTGGAAAAGGACTTGACACTGAAAGAACCCCTTGGGCAGGCTAAGGAATAACTATGGGCCAATATGATCCATATTTAAACAGGAACACAACAAATTACAGAGATAACCATAAACACAGAGATGCAGTGGAAATAATACTTCATTTCATCAATGTAAAATACTGAAATATGCTTACAAACAGAAATGGTAATAAACTAGCTAGGGCGATGGTAGCTTATCTCTAAGAAGAGATGTGGTGGCTACATGCCTCTTAACTATCTTGCAATGAGGCTCAAAGGCCTATTTATTGTTGAGAAACAATGGAAAACCCTAAACATCCAAAAACCTAACCCTAGAAGATGAAACGCCAAACTGTGGGCCCCGTTTGGGTAAATTGGTACATCAACTTCCTGGGGTTGTAACTTTGGCATACGATCTTCGTTTGATGCACACAATATCTCGTTAGAAAGATCTATCTGAGAACTACAACTTTGGGAAGAGAAACATCAATCCATGGACCCATGTTGCTCCCAGGCTTCCCAAAAAATGTCATTTAGGGCCTCAAAATGGCTCCAAAAGTTCAGGACCTGAAAAACTGCTAAAAATAGTAAATTGTGCTATAGTTAAGGAAACTAAAAAGCTGAAAGAAACAATAGTGGGGTCAAATTTGACTTCGTGGGTGGGAACCAATATCCACCTGGATCATTCCTCCCCCCTTAGGAAGCAATGGTTCCCATTGCATTGAGTTCCTCCATGAGATGAGGAAACTTCTGCTGAACTTGGTCCCTGGTGAGCCACTTTCCCTAGTGAAGGAGTTGGCCTACTTTGACAACTCGATACAGTTGTATTTTGTTGGCGAGTGTGCTTGATTTTTGTGTCCATGATCCAATCAGTTGCAGCTTATTCCATGCAATATGGATTTAACTCTATGGTTGTGAGTTGTTTTTCAATGTCAGATGTGTCTGGTAATGGTGGAAAGTATGGTTGAAGGCGGTCCACATTGAACACTGGGTGCAGGCCAAGGAATGGGGGAATCCTGAGCTCAAATGCATTTTCTCCCATAGCCTTGGTAATGGTGTAAGGACCATATCGAAGTGGTCTGAGTTTCTGATAAGCTCTGGTAAGACGTTCCTTTTGCAAATGCAACCAAACTTTGTCACCCACCTGAAACTTATGTGGCACCCAATGTTGATCATGTCGCTGCTTGTACTTGTCATTTGATTTCTCCATAATTTCATGGACCTGCTGGCGAATATGTTAAATGTGCTCAATGAAGTTGTTTTCCTTATCTATTTCGCACTTGACATGAGCTGAATTTGCGTGAGTAGCTACAAATGGTATGGCCACACCAATGGGACATAGTGGTTAGAATCCCAAGCTCACCTGAAAAGGTTTATGGCCAGTCGAGCTGTGGAGAGCCCGGTTATAGCTGTGTTGAACGTAGGGGAGGCTCTTGTCCCATATGCATGGATGCTTTAAGCTCTACATGCGCAGAATGTGTATGATCATCTTGTTGAAAACCTCTGTCTGGCCATTAGTTTGAGGATGGAAGGTTGTGGACTTAGTGAGTTTGTTGTCCAACATCAACCAGAGACTGGACCAAAATGTACTAAGGAACCTGCTGCCCCAATCTGAGATGATAGACTGTGGGATCCCAAAGTGTACCCACACTCATTCAAAGAAGAGTTTAGCAGTGGCTTCTATTGTGATATTCTTCTTGCAGGCTGCCATAATGGCCATCTTTGAGAACCTGTCGACGACCACAAAAACACAAACGTTTCCATGCTTAGTGGAAGGAAGGCCTGACATGTAATCCATGGAGATGGATTCCCAAGGTTGACTAGGGTTAGGCAGTGAGGTATAGAAGCCTTGCTTCTTGATGGGCCGGTTTGGCAATGGCGCAGGCAATGCGTGATCTGATGTACTTCCCAACATCCTATCAAAGATTCGGCCAATAGGAATATTTGTAGTACTGCCACCATTTTCTCGACCCCGAAATGCCTAGTAGCTCAACTGTAGTGTGCTTCCCAAATCATCTTGGCATGCTCGCTTGACAGAACACAAAGGCGACCCAGGTGGCATCACATGGCATCCTGGAGGTGAAAGTATGGAACATGCTGACCCTCCAAGAGTGTCTGGTATGTGGGGCCGAATTATGTGTCATTTTTGTAGAGAAGTGGCCAATCAGAAGTCTCGTGCCCACAAGATTTTAGCACGGTGGTTAATGCCATGATCGGTGGTCCACTAAGGAAATCTGCAACATTATTGGTGTTTCCCTTCTTATACTTGATATTCAAATGGAATTGTTGCAGGTATGTGGACCACTTCTGATGGCGATCATTTTACAATTTCCCTTGGGTCTGTATGAACTGCACGGGTCGGTGGTTTGTGTGGATGATTGTTTCCTTCCCCAAAATGTAATCCTTCCATTGTCGGCAGACCTGCACAATGGAATACATATCTTTGTCATAAGTGGGATACTTCTGGAGTGTGTCTGAAAGTGTCTCACTGTGATATGCCATTGGATGCGTGTGTTGAGTAAGGACTGCCCCAATAGCATAGTCAAAGGCATCTATCTCGATCTCAAATGGTTGTTACAAGTCTGGTAATGCGAGCACTAGTGTCGAGCAAAGGCAATCTTTCAACCCTGTGAATGCCTTCTATTGAGATTCAAACCAAAAAAAAAAATCTTTCACTCCTCCCTTGGTGACTTGACTCAAGGGCCAAGTGATATGAGAAAATCCCAACACGAACCTGCAGTAGAAGTTGGTAAGACCTAGAAAGCTGCAGAGCTCTGTCAGAGTGGTTGGAGATGGCCAATCCCGAATGACTTGGATCTTATCTAGATCCACATGCACCCCCTGTTCATCAATAATGTATCCCAGATACTACACCTGGGTCATGCCAAAAGTGTATTTCTCCAAATTGGCACATAACTTGTGTTGCCACAGTGTTTGGAGAACTTGTCGGATGTGATGGAGGTGCTCTTCCCAACTCTTGCTGAAGATCAAGATGTCATCCAAGTATACCAATGCAAATGAGTTGGTGAATGGCCACAAGATGTCATCCATTAGCCTCATGAAAGTTGTAGGAGAATTTTTCAATCCGAAAGGCATAACCAACTATTCGAAAAGGACCTCCTTGTCTTTGAAGGCAGTCTTCCACACATCGGAGGGTTCGATTGGTCAAATCAATCTTATTGAAATATTTTCCCCCCTTCATTTGGTCCAGTAGGTCATCAATCCATAGGATTGGGCACCTATTATGAACAGTGATCTTGTTCAACGCCTGATACTCAATACAGAGTCTCCAAGTCGCATCCTTCTTTTGTACCAACATGATCAAGCTCTCACATGGCGATGAACTCGGACGGATGTGACCTTTCTATAGCAACTCTTGAACCTACCTCTTGATTTCATCGTTCTCCATAACAAAGTGCCGATAGTTTGGTCCATGGGGTAGCAGCGCACCTGGGGTCGGATCAATGGGGTGCTTGGCCTGATAGTGCAGAGGAACCCCTGTGAGGGAGGTGAAGATGTCCTCTACTTCTCCATGACCTTGTCCATCTGTAGTTGTCGTGTGGAGGGGCCCTGTCTAGAGGTCATGGCCACCGTCTTCTTTTTTCCTTGAGGGCGTATCATCAGGAAAACAATTTCCCAGTTTTGGAAATAATCTTACTACATTGTTTTGCAGTAACCAAAGAGATGGCGGTAGGCGGGGCTACCTCTGGTATCCTGTACAACTTATTTCCCAAAGTAACAATAACAACACAGGGCCTTGATTCATACATAGCATGTCGCTTCCACAATTATGGTTGTCCTAATAATACATCACAAACTTCAAGGGGAGCAATGTCACACAATACCTCATCCGTGAAGGGCTTGATGTTGTATGGAAAGCGACACTATTGGCTCAAGCGAAGATCCCGTCCTTGGTGAAGCCACCCGATGGTGTATGGTTGTGGATGTGTTGCAGTTGGTAAGACCATCTTCTTCACGACCTCTACCAAAATGAGGTTCTTTTGGCTCCCGCTGTTGACAATGAACTATAGCAGGGAGCCCTTTACCCACATTTGGGAGTGGAAGAGATGCTCCTCCTCCTCTAGATCTTCGGGTTCCTCCTTTTGGATCTTCATGGTAGCAACGGTGGTGTTGGGCTCCACATTGATAATCTTCTTCCCTTTATCATTCCCCTTGTTGGGTTCTGACTCAGAGTCAAAACATACATCTGATTCTGAAACCTTTAGCTTGGCCACCAATGATTGCTTGGTCCGACACTCACTTATGTTGTGAGTGGAGCTCTTATGGAACTCACACCACTTTCCTGTGTCCTTTTTTGGCTTCATGGTACTGTTCTTTGCTTGCAGCTTTGGTTGGTTGTCTTGGGCGACCCTGCCTTGGCTGTGTCCTTTGTTCTGCGGTTTGGGTGTACCTTTCCCTTGCTTCGGATTTGCATACCCAAAGTCTCACTTCTTCTGTTTAAACTTTTTCTTGATCTTGATGGCATATCGATATGTCATGTCGAGCGAGGATATGTTTAGGAATTCTATTTCTTCATGGATGTACTTATGCAGGCAGTCGCGGTATTTGAGTACTAAATGCTGCTTTGAATCCTTGATACCCAACTTTGTGTGAAGGGTATGTAAAATATTGGTAAACTCTGGCACGTCTTGGTCCCCTCCCTACCGTAACGTGGTCCACTTTATGTATTGATCCTCATAGCTTCCGACAGGGTAGTACTTCTCCTTGATGGCATCCTGGAATGAATTCCAAGTTGGTGCGGCTAAAAACAATGAACCTGTACTTTCATCCTTCTGCTTGCAGTAGGTTTCCCGCCAGTCCTTGGCGTGGGGAGCTGCTTTGAGAAGAGCGAAAATAATCTTTTCTGGACTTGAAAAATCATGAACAGAAAAATAACCCTTTAGCAGATTTAACCATTTATCGACTGCATCTGCGTCTATCTAAACCTCGAATATGGGGATTTCAAAATTAACTTGTACCTTAAATCGTGTGGCGTTTCCAGAGTAGCTGTTGGAAGCCTATGTTTTTCCCCTGGGTAGTCGTTGAAGGATCTGGGCAAAACTATCCATCATCATGTTCCTTTGTCACTCAAGGGCTTCTTCGAGCAAGATTTTGATAGGATCTCCTGCCCCCTCATATTTCTTTTCATCTGCCATGGGAGGCCATCGAGATTTGCGAGGCTGGTCTTGTAAAGGATCGACCATTTCAAGCCCTAACTCCTTATATCCCGACCTCGTTGGGGACATGCAAAGAAAAATAGAGAAAAAGCAGACCGCTCTGATACCACTGATCCAGATTTAAACAGCAATGCAATAAATTACAAAGATAACCATAAACATAGAGATGCAGTGGAAATAATACTTCATTTCATTGATGTAAAATACTGAAATATGCTT
>APFE030453695.1:13624-26930 GCA_000404065.3 Pinus taeda | reverse complement strand
TAAGGCGATGGTAGCTTACGTCTGAGAAGAGATGTGGTGGCTACATGCCTTTGAAATATCTTACAATGAGGCTCAAAGGCCTATTTATTGTTGAGAAACAATGGAAAACCCTAAACATCCAAAAACCTAACCCTAGAAGATGAAATGCCAAATTGTGGGTAAATTGGCACATCAACTTCCTGGGGTCGTAACTTTGGCATACAATCTCTATTTGACGCGCACAATATCTTGTTAGAAATATCTATCCAAGAAATGCAACTTTGGGAAGAGAAACATAGGTCCATGGACCCATGTTGCTCCTAGTTTTCCCAAAAAACGTCGTTTAAGGCCTCAAAACGGCTCCGAAAGTTCACGACCCGAAAAATTGCTAAAAATAGTAAACTATGCTATAGGTAAGGAAACTGAAAAGTTGAAAGAAACAATGGTGGGGGTCCAAGTGGACTTGGTGGGTGGCCACCAATATCCACCCGGATCACAATATCATTGACTCTGTCAATGATATTTGGTCATCTATTCAGGTAATTTTTTAGCAAGTAGATTTGATAAATCTCGCTACAAAGGCCATCCAGAAAGTAAGAGAAGAATTAGGACAAATGCCAGAAGAAGCTACCAGAAATATCCAATTCCTTAACAGCAAGAATAAGTATGAGCTTCAAGAATTGGAAATAGAGGACAGAACAAAGACAATTTTGGAGGTCAGAAGGGTCCTCTCCAAGAGGAACTTGATGCAAAACATGGAGGATAAGTGTCAGAACATGTAGCTAGCCGTTGACAAATTTATGGTTAAGTTCCAAATTTTTAGAGAAAAGGGATTACAACAAGAAAATCAAAGAGGTAGCAAAAGACCAGGTAAACTCATCATCAATGAATGCATTACCAACAGGCAAAGTACTCTACCAAACTTTTGAAAACTTGTTTTATCTCCAGCATGAGGTAACACGCTTGTTTATCAATAAGCCTACTTTTGCCAAATACACAAAGGAAGATGAAGTATATAGAAAGATGCTAAAAATCCAATTACCTGGTGCTGAAACATGGGAAAATTTAACTGATTTATTATAGAAATATGTAGTAAAAAGGTTAGTGTACATTCAAAGTAAAACAGCATGGTAAAAGAATGAAGACAGATCAGCAAAGTCAAAGTGTATCAAATGAAAGCCTAAATTAAATGAAGCTTCTAGCATGAAATATCAAACAACAAAGCAGCATAAAGGGCTAAATAATCAAAGCATAAAAGCCAGTAGTACCAAAATAAAAGGGACATGATGAAACAGTTCAATAGTTGTCTATATCTTCTTGCAAGAAGATATTATGCTTTCCTAGATTAAATCTCAAATTGGTTTGAGATATTTTGTAATAAACTTTTGTATAAATACTTCACAATTTGAAATATGTAGTGTGGATTCTATTTGACATTTCTATAGACTTTTTGATCAAGAAGACCCAGAAGGTTATTATACCAGTTGATCAGCCAGCAAGCTGGATTGATAAATAAAGATTAGACTTTCCCAAGGATTCATGTGTTAAGCGAATTTTAGACAAGTATTTTCATGTGTTATTATCATCTTTCTCAAAGTTATTCATAATCTTAAATGTGTTTCTCAATCTAAATGTTATAACTGGAATAATATTTCAGAAATTGTTTAATCACACTCTATTTCAACAATTAAGCATTTAAATGTTTTCTTCTGATATTTAAATTAAATAATTCTTAATTTCTCTTTGGTTTAGATTGATTTCTTGAATAATCCAAGTTAAAGTATTCTTAATTTCCCTTTGATTTTGATTACCCCTTCCTTCCTCATTCATTATCTGGATCTGAGAAACCTTAACTGCTCTCTCACCCCGAGTGAAACCCTTTCACCCCTCTGTCTCAAATATCTGAAATATACTCTGCTATCTTGCCCTTGGAACATCCCCTTTACTGAGTTAATCTAGTTTTGCTTCCTTATTAGTTGACTCCATAGCCCAATGGTCTAAATGGCATCAATTTATCCATCTGTCTAAGTAGATCCCACCACCCAATCTCAAACGCAAATCAAACACCCCTTAAACAATCATATCTAGCCTAAAAACATCTTAACTAAAGAAAAGCTAAATTTTAAAGAGAGGGCCCTCTTTGAGCATCAGGAAGGCTAGGTCCTGATCTACAAAAGCGGTTTGTGGTTACCTTTGGTTTTTCTTTCTTTTTACTTCAAAAGAATTATTAGAGTGATAACAGAGACAACATTCAACACACCCCAAAACACTAGACAGGGCTCTGTTACTGAAAGGGCCACTGATAAATATGTCACTACAAAGGAATTTGAGATCATCTTGGCCTTCCCTTTGTCTGAAATCGTCCTCAGGGTGGAAGAAATCCCTCCTCTTGATGTCTTTTACAGTTCCAAGAATTGGGGTGTAGTAAAAAGATAGAGGAAAATAAGGTGAACATAACAGTCATCAGCAATAATTCCTAACAATGAACCTATGGATGTAGTATGGAAGGCTACCCCCATGGATCCTTCAGAAAAATTTGCAGGTGCTTATGCATCTTCTACTATTGACAAGGTAGTTGAATTAGTTAGACAATTGGTAAGAGAGAAAGAAGAGAGAATCCAGCAACTAGAGAAATGGTTGGCAGAAGAGAGACAAAATGTTGATCATCAAATGAAGAGTCAAAGATACCAATTACAGCATAGATTTGATCAACTGAAGCTCTGATCTCAGGCAGAAAAAAATGCTAAGGATATCCAGATACATCATCTACTGTTTTCACTGGACTAGTTGAAGGTTTATCCAAAGGTTGAGGATTTTATAAAGGAAGCATTAGAGCTCAACCCTTTATTATCAAAGCAACAAGAAACATTCTGTCAAAAGTTGTCTATCATCAATCCAATGTGCATGACAAGTGATTCACTGATGAATCAAGCATCCAATTTGAGGGTGACTTTTAATGATATTGATGATAAGATATTGGGATACATAACATGGAAGGATACTCCAAAGGGCAGAGCAGCAGATCTTCCCAGGATAGAGGAATCACATAAGGAAATCCTCTTTACTGATTTGGATATTCAACTGAAGCAGGAAGAACGAGAAGTTTCCAAAGTAACCAATGCTACAAATAATATCATTGAAACCATCAATGATAATTTCCACAATGCTAACTTGATACAGGAATTCCCACCTGGGAGTCTCCCCGATATCAGAGTCCTGGAAACACAATGGAAAGAAACTTCAAAAGCGAGGGAAGAGGAAATTAAATAGCTAACCAAACTAGACTGGGAAGTATATTGGAAATATCTAGTGAAGCCACACAGTCAGTGGCTAATGCTACGTTGCCTCGCTAACTCATCCACCCATATGCTTCCCACTCTTTCAGATGTAGTGTATATAGGACAATTGTGCATGAGGACAAGTCAGCCTCCTGAAGTCAATCCGATGATGGATATCTACGAGCTCAGACAACGAATGAAAGAGTAGACACCATTGCATTCTAAAGCTCGTCATTACAACAGTTTGTATTTCTATATTTCTGTCACTTATGTTAAGGAGCGTTGTTTAAACCTCCTTGGAAATTTCATGTAATACTTTATTTTTATTATATAAACCCTTTCATGTCTATGAAGAAATGGTCCCCAATTTTATAAAGAAATGCTTTAAAATATTGCACTTTTGTACTTTTAAAGTTTATCTTAGTAGAATGACTGGATCAGAGTCCTGAATTTTTGTGAAGAAGGCTTTGGAAGCTTGCACTTTTGTACTTTTGAGACCATCTTAATGAAAAAGGCTGGACTGGAGCTATTTACTTCATGAGCAAAGTTATATGCATCTAGTACTTCTATCATTGTATATTTATTTGTTTATGAATTAATAGACATTTCTCTTTGTATTGTTTGTTATATGTATCTCCTTTAATGCAGTTTTCTATGCATTCACTTTTGAACATGCTAGGATTGTTATCATTAATACATAGATGAGAAATGTTTGGACAACTACTTAATTTGAAATATGTTTCATAAATTATTTTGATTAACTATATAATCAAAATAATTATTTCAAAAATCTTTCATTTCTATAAGTGTTTGATCAATTTTCATTATTATACACTAAAGATTATCATTGTAGATCGCATAATTATAAGTAAAATCTCAAGTAATAAATAGATAGGTTCAATATACATGTATTCCAGTTGGAAAACCACCCCATCTATCAATTATTTTTTGGTCATCAACACCCTATCCATCCTATCACATTTATTGGGAAACTAGTCCCATTATATCCAGTCAGAGCCACTAATCCAAATGGATAAGGGACGATATTCATGTCCCCGACCAGGTGGTTTTCCCCCATGTTGTTACAGTGATTTTATAGGTTTCAATAGGAGTTTACACATGTCAAGACTGAAAATGTCACATTAAAGGCCAGGAATGAAGAACTCGGGGAAGGAATCGAAAAGATTTCTGAGGAAAATAGGAAGCATAGTAGAATGGTCATATGGTGGCATATACAGACTTTTTATTTGTAGGTTCACAATAAAAATTTGAAGAGGAAGTTGAAAGATATGAAAAAGATGAGCAGGACAAGTGTGAATGTCAAAATTGGGAATTGACATATACATAGCCCTAATTTTGTCAAGTTTTGTGTAACTATATATCGAAGCTCCTAAGGAGATTTGGTTTTATAGTGCATCGTTTCCTTATTTTTTTGAGGACACACAAAGTCTTAGGGTTGGGGGAGATGTTGGGGTTAGAAATTGATGAACCTTTTTCTACCGAAATACCTTTTTTGACCCCCTACAAACCCTAATTTTACATTCCTATAGTCCCTTTTTTCATACAACAAGGGATTACCATGCTAAAGAAATACAATTAAAGGGGTTATGAGGTAAATTCTCAATTTATACCATAAATATATATTTTTAGTGTATTGCTAAATATTAATCATTATTATAGGGTTAATAATGAAGGTTTTGCAAATATTGCAACCCTTGAAGAGTCTTGCAACCAAAGTCTAAGTGGGATTATGTATATAGCTTCTAATGAAAAAGTGGCATGTGGGTCCCTTGGAGCATAACATTAATACACTTTGTCACTCCTCGAATTGGATCATTGGTCAAACGTGGCACACATAATTGGTTTCCTCATCTACAAGTCCATTCAATAGTAAATCAAGACTTCAAGATCTTTTACTTGAGTCTTAAACCAGATTGCAACAGTTCATTCTTGTTTTAGACTACTTTGTTATTGATATGATCCATGATTTTGAGACTATGCAAATATCTCACACCTTTGTTTAGAATAGGATTTAAACATGGCTTGTTTTAGTGATATCATGAATTGTATTTGTTATAAAATTCTAATGTTGGATCTCAACTAGGTTAGCAATGGGATAATTATGTTTCTTTTTTGTTTTAAGTTTGTAATACCACTCACCAATGAGACCACTGGGTCAAACCTCTATTTACTAATTTTATGTAAAGAGTGTGAAGTTTATAATATCAATGATGATGGTTAGGTTTCATCATTCATTGTGTTAAGTTCATTACGATTTAGTTTTCTAAGACAGACAATGTCGATGTTTGGTCTAGGCCCACCAACCCAGCACATTTCCCTCCTATATTTTTCTTTCTTTAATGTTTAAGTTTATGTGTGTTTAACTTTTATATCTGGTAGATCGTACTCTATTTCGAGTGGATTGCATATATAACTATCAAATTGTAATCTTAATGGTTGTCATATGTGTTATTTTATTTAGATCACTTTCTATCGATTTGAATCATGGAATGATATGGTTGAGTGTATGCATATTGGAATCAGAGTCTATGTGACCTTTCTATTGGATAAAATCTTGACAATTTATATGCTAAACGCGTTTCTTAATCTACAATAACTAAATGCATGATCCCATGGTATAGGATTGCACACTATGTATAAATCATTGTAGATCTTGGTTTTGGATTTATTGTTGTGGTGTATTTTTTGTTAATGCAAGACAAATCTACCTCTTTTACGCAATAGTAGTGCATCTAGCCCTAAATATGCTTGTGGTTACCAATTGTGTTGATGATATAAGGTCTTTCTTAAAGCAACTTTGTGCACTTCAATCACCTTATATTTGTTATATAACATAGCCTATATCCCTCTATTTCTATGTGTTCTAGTAGATATATGGATTGTGCATGCGTGGATAGCACATAATATTATGAAGTTTACATGTACTTAAGCCTTTCATATATCAATACAAGGGAACTGTTAAGGGATTTCGCTCATATTGTATGTGATATCACTATTTTATGCTTGTTGTAGATTCATATTCAATAGATAGAGATTGTATAAAAGTTTGTAAGTTTTGAGTGTGGCTAAGGTATAGATCTAAACTTAAAATAATATTAATGCTTTTTTCTTTCATGTAAGAAAGAAATCTATGCATGTTTCTATATAATTGATAATATGTGGATCCTATTAGTGTTTTGATGATTTAAAGCAAGTTTTGTTTCCATTGATACACATTTGACTTTGTCAACTCTATATCTATATCACCAATGAGTGCATAGAAATGGTGTAATGCCAACAAAAACTTAGGATTAGTCACCATTTCCTTTTAAATTTGTGTGACAAAAGCACTTCCTAGATGATATGAGTTGTTAAGCCTAAGTCTCATTTCTTGTAGTTTGATTTTGAACCCACATTGAGATTTTGAGTCATTTCTCCACCAAAATAATTGAGGGTACAGAAGGTCAATTAACCTGAGAGGGTTTATCACTAGTAACTTAGTTGTCCCTTAAATAGGATTTCCTAATTAAGTTGAATGAATTTCCACTAAAGGTATTCTGATTGTTTTGGTCTAGGATTTAACTCTCCCATGGAAACCTAGGGTGATGCAATCTTTTGATGTTGTCTTGTGTGAAAATTTCCTTATGAAGTTATAGTATCTTTAGCATAGAATATCTTTGTGTATCAATACCCACACAAACTGTCTCTAAGTCTACAGTCCCAGATTGATAAGTAAATTTTGAGTAATTTCTATTACTAATTATTCCACACAACGCTAATCTCACGGTGGAGGCATGAGCATAGTTGATTATGTCATGTCCAGTCAGAGTACTCCCCTTCATTATTCATTGTTGAGTGACTCATATTGCCTTAGCTAACCATGCCCTTGTCTCTTTCTCCCTTCAAGTTGACAAACGTACCCCCCCAAGACCTCCCCCTTCCTGGCCCACCTTGGACCACCTTTCTCTTTCATGAAGGTTATCATGACTTCTTTACTACCATATTCATCAAATTTTCCCACCTTAGTCCACCTTCTCACACCTCATCTCTACCAACAAACACTCATCTCTCTTCCATAATTTGGGAAGTTGCTCTTTAGTCCTACCCCCATCACACATATCCACTTTGCACCACTGACACTACATCTTGTCCCATGAAAAAGTGGTATGACAATGATTGTGAACTGCTCCATAGCAAACTTTATCATGCCTTTCCTCACCCATCCTACCCTCATCTTAAAGCTTCCTATCATCAATTTCTCTACTATAAGAAGTGCCTCTTCATTTCCTATCAAAGGCATGAACTAATTTATCTTATTTGTTCCCTAAAAAAATAGTGTACCTTCTTCCCTCACCACTCCCCTCTTCCTCATGATCCATGATCCGTGTTCACTCATACATCCTCCTTATATGATATTCCTAAATAGCTTGTTATCTCAGTTACCTCTCCCCCACTTTCTTTCCATTTATTCTCATACCATGATATTTGAGAGGTCATTTGGATAATGAATACTAGTAAAATAGAAAATGAGGAAGGGTTCCATGCAAGGCTTCCATGCTATGGGTAGCCACCTAGTTGAACATTTCAACCATGTGGTTTGCATGAGATTTCCATAGTCTTGGTCACATCCTTTTATTCATTTGATTCATAAATTCGTCTCTATTATGGATCCCAATAATTTCGGATGATCGTGATGGGCCACACTTTCTCTAGACTTTATGTTACAATCCTCCATTTGATTATTTCTAGGGAGAATGAGAGAAGGAAACTCAAAGCCAAAGGATAGACTATATTTTTGGATGAGTACCAAACCATTGATCATATCCTTACACTATGGTCCATTATTAAGAAGGCATAACATCACTATTTGAAATTATATTGCTACTTTCTGGACTTTTCGAAAGCTATTAACACTATCTCGTTGGAGGAACTATTCTAGAGACTCAAAGGTACCAATATCTTTGATACTTTATTGGCTATTATCATGTTCCTCTATGAGTTTCTTCTTGGTAATATTCACACCATAAAAGGGCTATTATATTTTATCAAGAGTACCATTCAGGTAAAAAAGGGTTACCCTATGTCCCCCCACATTATTAGGCATCTACTTTGACAAAATTGATTCCTATTTGCATGAGAACATCCAAGAGGGAGATGAATGACTACTTTGTGTCCTAATATCTATCCTACTACTTATCAAAAATGTGATCCTTTTAGCCTCTTCCCCCAAGGGGTTATAGGGACAATTGGATTCCATGATCCTCCTTTGTGACCTTCGACAGTTAATAATCAACCTAGGGAAAACCAAGGTCAATATTTTCAACATTTCAAAGACGAAAATCCTAATCAATATTTATTTTTTAGAGGAGAATATATTAACATCATTTGCACATATACTCACCTAGGAGTACTTTTCATAAGATCTCACCTCAGTCTATTCCATGCATTTCAACCTTGTGTCAACAAAGGCTATGATTTCCTTGCCCTTATTGAGAGGTAGTACTTCCATAGCCATTTTTAGAATGTACCTTCCAATATGTCTCTCCTAAATACTCATGTTCAGCCCATATTTTATGCAACTCTAAGATGTAGGGACTTGGTCTACCTAAGTACAATAGGTCTTCAACAAAGAGAGTACAAATCTCCTTCCTTTACCACATCATCAAGTGCAAGCAGATAGCCCCCTAGCCCATCATTCTCACAAAGTTTTGGGATTGTATCTTATAGCTTAAGATATTTCTTAGCCTCATATCGTACCTACACCACATTTCCAGTTTCATTGATACATCAAAGGGGAGAGACGGATACCCCTACTTGGCCTACTACTCATTAGAATTTGTTGCACCCATTAATTCTCTGGCCCAATCTTGAGGTTGGTATGCCAGGGTCTCAAATATCCTAGCATATGTTGGCACCTTGATATATCATATCTCTTTGTTCAAATATTCCCTTAACACACTCAACCACCTTCTACCTACATGGAAAGAGATGAAGATGATCATCAAAGATGATATCTACAAGTAGCTTGTGTGGACCACATAGGTGAACCTACAGGTTGGGTTGTGTCTGAAGGTGGCCTTTCATGCTAAGCACTTCTTGGTTATGATGGATGAACTTATTATTCAACTCCATTATACATTTTTCCACTTGATGCATGCTCTTTAGATATTCCTAGGCCAATGAATCTCATCAATTACAAATTTATACTAATAATCAAAATAGTTGATCGGATAATATCTACAATTGTGTCATCTCTACAAGGTGGGGATTAGATAAGCTCTTCATATTTAATCACCCAATTTATTACAAAATCCAAGGACAATTCCACTATATTTTTCAATAGTTAAGGACACTTTCTAGATTCTTTAACCTTGACTAAAAATGCATGGCCTTATATATGTAGGAGGCCCTCTATCTCCACTCTTCAATGTTCTAGCCACATCCATTACCTAGACTAGCTTCCAATTGGAAGATTGATTTCTTTTTTACAATGCTTTGAAATAGGGGCACCCAAGCGATTAATGGAAAGAGATGATTCTAGATTAGTGAGGAAGCAAAGATGTATTTCTACCTTCGTGAGACCCCAACAACACCACCAACTTAGGCCCATACCAATAGAGGATATAGTCACTAGATCATATCTTCTAGACCACAACGATCAGCTCCTTCCATGCAGTCACACAACATTCGTTCAATAACCTTGTTCTAATATTCTTCTACCCATACATCTATGTTGTGTTTTCTCCATTCAACCTCGGATGTTAGGAGAGATATATCTATTAAACCAAGTTCACCTCTTACAATTGGTACCATAGGTCATTGAGCCACTCATCTTGTACATCATTATCCTAGATTTCATTTCTATTGTTTGGAGTTAACTGTCTAGGTATTTTGAGAGTATACTACTCTTTTACTTATTGTTTCTTGCTTTTATATAGGAACCACTTTAGTGCTCCCACTTGGTATAGACTTCATTGCACCTAACATGGTCCCATTGACCTACTTTTGTGGTCATCAATTGTAAATTAATACATTTATATTATCTTTATCTATGTGGCATTTGGATCCATATTCTATTGATGACATTGTGATTCACCTAGTTAGCTCCACACTTAAGCCATACCAAGTTCAAAATGTAAGTGATATCAAAGGATTTCATTAGTATTGAGTCTTGATGGTTCTATATTTTGTATTATAACTATAACAACCTATCGACTTCCATAATTTCAATATTTTATACCAATCATATGTCTCCAAAGCCTACGTCCACCATCTCTAGATTCTCATCCAATTCAATAACCATCAGAATTTCTTCCACTTCCACATCTAGTCAATTTTTATATTCTAATTTGGATAGGGCTAATTTCCATTAATTTTTCATTCTTATGGATCCTATTCTTTTCTAGGCTAACAAGGGTTCATGACGTCAGGTATCTCGGATGTTTTCTACCTTTTGTCCTATTCATATTTTTCAAATCAACCATAGATTTGTATTGATGTATTCTTGTTGTAGCTATCTTCTTTGTTTCTTCCTATATTTTGTACTCTCTTCATCACCCAGTCAATGTGTTTCCTCCCTTTCTCTAACATTCTTGTGGGATCTTCCCATATTCTTCTTCTTTAGTGTGAGTTGAATAGGGATTTTGTTCTCCTTGAGGCATCTCGAAAGTTGTTAAACCTCCATTTCCAACCCCGAGTTTACTATTAGTCGATGAGGGTGACCCTTGAAATCATCTTGATTTTTTTAGGAAATATTTCAGCTCTTATTTCTTTTTCTAGTTAGAAATTATTATGTATTCAAAAGGCATTGTCCTTTTATAATGTGGATGATACCTTTGTCAATGAGGAGTTGTGTAACAAATTCATCACTGTGCACAGAAAACCACCCTGAAACTTATTGTAAAATATTATTTTTATGACATCTATTCATATGTGCTCTTCAACCCCTTGCTCCTCACAAAAATTCGTAGTAGTTTTCTCAACCCACTCATGTAGGTTCATTTGACCACCATTGATCAACTTATATGACAACTCTTTATCTTTATTTTGATTATTCATGTGTAGTAGTATCTACAAATTTATTTGTCTCCATTGGGATTGCTTCCATAAATATTTTGTGAGTCTCTATAAAATACTACATCCTCCCTTATGGTAGGGTAAGTTGATTCCTCTTTACATAGCTTTTCAAGTAGCTTTCTAATTCCCCCATGAATCTCCTCAATGCTCAAAATCTGTGCACGCACGCAACTAATTTATAATCCAAAATCATATATTACCAACAACAAAACCATTGTTTTAATGGAAGGGATTAAAAATAATTAGTTTCCAATAGTATAGTCATACAACCATAACATACACCATAGTAACACACATGCATGCATGCATAGAAAGAAAAAGAGAAGAAGAGTAATAGTGGAACCAAAAAGAAGTAGTATTTTTAATTTATGATCATCAAGGACCTGTTTTACATCACAAATCCATGTTTGTTTATACATTTACATCAGAAGGTAGTTACATTTTCCATAACTACCTTGGTTAGTCAATTCAACCAAGCAATGGACCGTCCTCACTAGCTAGTAGATTACACTTCTTGGGCAAGTTATTGTTTACAATGGTCAACCATTTGTCCCAATTGATTGATCAACTAGGCCCCTCCAACATGTTACCATTAATGTAATAATGCATAAAATTATGTAATTATAATACTAGACCATAATCTACATTTACTTTATTATAATAATGATAAGTGTGCAGTGTCTTGAAAGATGTCATTTCACCCAAACATGTATTTATATATACACCAAATGTATCTTTTTCTTCATAGATAAACATTCATATATTCCACGTGAGGAATATGCATATTTAGTCCATCACATCAAATTTCATCATGTCACTTGCAGTAATTGAACTTGGGTGGGGAGGATCACAACCATTCCTTCCAACCACCCGAGATAAACCCAATTGAAAAATACACCAAATGTATCTCATATATTATATTCATGATACTAAATAATTATTTATTTAATATAGATATTTTGGGATTCTCTCTTCATATATGATGATTTCATGGAGTGAACTTCCATGTTCATTTTAATAAAATTTTGCAATCTCGTAAGTTCAAAGCATATAAGCTCAAAAATGTACATGATATAAATAAGATACAACAATTAGACTTGGTTGCACAAAAAGTACCTTTTGAATATGCATATTAATTCCTAAACCATCTCCAATGACTCGCTTCCTCATATAAAACTCTCATTTTGAGGCTACAAGGGGATGACGCCTTCATTACAAGAGGGTTTTGTGATGAGAATCTTGGAGAGCAATATTGTATGTATGGTCGTAATTAATTTGCTTGCTTAGACATTAGTGACAACAATTTCCCCGAATCATTTTGTTACATATGTGTATTTTTTTCTCGTATTCATGAGGGGATACCAATGGGAGATGGATTTTTGGGAGCTTTTTGTTGTATCAAAATCCTTTTTTCACCTTGTTCTAGCAAGGCTAGCAATGAGTTGTACTAGTGAGTAGGAAAGAAGATTTTGTTAGTTGAAGTGAGCTCATTGTTCAAATCTTGTCTTGTTATGACTTATCCTACTTAACAAGTTGATTAGCAAGGGTTAATAACTATCATGTGTTACATTTCCTTCATTTAGCAAGGAGGTTATCAAAGTTTCAAGAATGTTAGTTGCTAAACATTGTGAAGCACCCTATCTCATACCTATTAGCTAGTTGTCTTATCATTGGTTTACCACATGCCTATTAGTTAGTTGTCTTATCTTAGCCTCAGGTGCTATTTGAATAAAAATTCCTATGGCTCGATGGTGACTCGTCCTTTCACAACGAATTTCTTTTCATTGCATGCTTCAAAAAAATAGTACCCATGATGTGCTCTTTCAAATTCAAAAGAATGAATAATGTGTTGTTTTCAATGTTCAACAAAATATCTAACATGAATTAAAAAAAAATCATAAATTATTAATATAAATATATAATTATTGAAAACAATAATCAAAATATTCAATTGTCTATATTTATTCCAAATA
>APFE030453695.1:0-11024 GCA_000404065.3 Pinus taeda | reverse complement strand
ATATATATCCTTTTTAGGTTTCCATGGCTAATGTATTGAAGTCTCAAGACATTATTACTTTTATTTTTGTTATATGTATTGGATTTTTTATTATTTAATGTCTTTCTAGTGTTTTTTGTTTCTTAGAAAAAACATGTAGAGTATGAACAAGAAATAATATTTATATGAAGTCTTACAAATAAGTTTATATATATAAATGGTGTGCAGTTTATTATATTTTATTTAAGTGTAGTTTAATTTATATATGAAATGGCTTTTGATTTTAAGTTATTTAATTTGTAGAATTCAAGTGTTTCATGGTTTTTCAAGTATTGAATCTATTTATGCATTCAAAAATGTATTTTAAACAACAAAACATAACAATTTATCCATTATATGGGTGAGGGTAAGCACACTCGATTGTCAAGGAGAGGGATTGCTAACTATTTACCTCAATCTGGCACAATCTATATTTCCCAGTGAAGATTGAGAACTAAACTATTTCTCCGAGCTAAATTTGATCACCAGCATTTGTCTATAAGTTAGATTACACATTTCATTTATATATAGAAATGTTGTATGAATTGTGATCATTTTTTATGAAAAAAAAATAATATTAATGTGAAGTTTTACAAACTATAGAAAAATACTATTAATGTGAAGCTTTATAAATTATTGATTTTAATTTATTGTTCAAATTAATTGTGTTAAAAGTCAATAACTAGAGCGGTAGTTAGTGGGTTTAATTTCCCTTCCACTAGGATTTTATTCTTTTGAGACATGTTAGCTTGTGGTAAAAAATTGAACATGTTGAAAATCGTGACATGAAAATTTGAATATCTTGATATTGAGGTAAATAGTGACATTCTTTGTGATTCAATCTTAGGACTTCACCAGTTAGGACTTCTCCACCACTTCTCCACCTGTTACCGTTAAATAATAATATAATAATAATTAAAAAAAATTGTAGTAAAATTCTAATTTGTGAGGCATATATGAATATGAAGAGGAGAAGTTAGAACTCCTTCATTATATACATTCAACAAAATTTTAAAAGGATATATATATATATATATATATATATATATATATATATATATATATATATATATATATATATATATATATATATATTGCACCAGATGTTGCAAAGGAAACATCATAAGTCATAAAGTGTGGAAGAATAGCGACATGTGAATGGACATTGTTTAAAGTAAGGGTGGATGATAATGAGTTATAGTTGCAATTATTAGTTATGTGTATTTTGAATATAGATATTTTGTAAATAATAGTAGTGTCATGTAGGGGTTATCCATTATCCATGTAGTTATTGTTGTTTATGTGAACATGTTTTCGTATATTATTTTAAGGTTTATTGTTTTTAATTTTTAAACAATTTTGAGGGAGAAAAGTTTGTGTAAGATATGTTATTTTTCTTCGGATATGTGATCTTTCCATATGTGACCTATTCATGGCACTGTTTTTTGGTATATGGGGGAATTGAGGATTAATTTTAATTTGATCTTCAGTGATGATTTTTTAAGTTTCTATAAAAAAATACTAGTAGATTGTAATAGAAGAGGTAAAAAACTCGATATGACATTCTGAACAATATCATGGTTGTCATTCCATATTTGAAAATGCATCAAAACTTGTTGAATTTATCGAAGACTTGAAGAAGCAATAAAGTACTTTTGAAATGTATATTTTGTTAAAGTGATGTAGAAGTATTATTAATATTTGAAATATGGAAATTAATTGTGGAAGGGTTATTGAAAATAATAATTAATAAACAAGATTGCATGTAACGGTGGAAGATGAGGCTAAGTGACATACATTATGTGGAATTTACAGATAGTACAATGTTTGTAATGGATAAGGTCTCTTGATCTTCAAATATGCTTTTTCAAGTTTTAATTGGAAAATACTAGTAGATTGTAATGAAAGAGGTGAAAGAAGAAATATAACATTGTGAAGAACATTGTGGTTGTCATTCCATATTTGAAAATGCATCAAAACTTGTTGGAGACATCGAAGACTTGAAGAAGCAGCAATGAACCTGCAAAATGTATATTTTGTTAAAAATTGTAATATGTAAATTAATTGTGGAAATTTATTAGTAATACTTTTTATGCGAGTTTCATTAAAATGAATTTGGAATGAATGAAAATGAATTTACCTTTGTCATGGGCATTTAAATATTGTTAGTCGAAAATGCAAGGCAAGCGATGACATATCGAACACCATTGAAGATTTATGCATAGTTGAAGATGCATATTTCTTGATTGCTAGTCCGCCCATTTTTTTTCGCATTCTGTCACATTGATGAATGTGGATTATGCGTTTCAGAATAGATTTTATTTGTAGTAATAATTGTACAGTTGGACGGAGGCAGTATAATGGTACTTCTAGATTTGGTACTGGTAGAAATATGTTTTGTATATTTTGCAATGTAAGTATTGATGCTTCAATTTCATCACAGTAATTATATAGTTGTGTTTTTCCAAGTCCATATGTCCTGCTGCAAAAGAAAGAAAATGTTAGAACCAAGTAAATAGAAAATATAATGAAAATGTAATATTTGCAACCATGTATTAATAATGATTAAATTTGATTATTTTCCAAAGATATGAAAGGTATATTATGATATAGATTGATCTTAATAAATATAGGAAACCTTTTGGTGATGTTATCGTATGGATTGGAGTAGATCGTCTGGAGCTAGCATTGAATGGAGAATTTCTTCTATATGTTTTTTGAAAGCAAATTTTTTGTTGTCTTTCATTTTATTGTAATGGTTGAAACTAAATGCGTGGAAAATCCGGAGATCTTGTAGAGAAGGGACTCTTGAAATTGTTGTGAATGTCAAACCTTGATGGTCAGTTTTTCCAATGTCAATTGTTGCTTTTGGAAATGTCACACCTTGAGATTTATGTATGGTTAATGACCAAACCATGTTTATTGGAATTTCCATACGTCCATTTCTTTTTATTGCTAGAATAGGCAAGTGAGTGGGGTTTCTTTCATCCCAAGGAGGTCCAATGTATTTGGGAAAATCTACAACAACAAATGTTGGAAGTTGTGGAGGTGCAGTTGATTCTTTGTAGAAGATAGATATAATTTCTCCAAAGGAACCATTAACAAGTATGGTTGAAACCCAAAGGTTGGAAGTTAGCATCACGTTTTAGCCTTTGCATAGAAACACAATTCACTCAAGTTGCTCATCTTCTAAGGAAATGCTAGAATATGTGTTGTTGTCTTCAGCAATGGATCTTGTGACAGGAGTGTTAGAGATTTTACCATTTTCTTATTATGGACCATTGTTTGAGCATTGGTTGGGAATAGATGCATGGAATCATGGAAATAATGTTTTTCATCTTCTGATAAGAAGGAGTCTATGCATGACATGAGTATGTTGTAGTCGTCAATTGTTGGATTTGCATTTCTAATGTTCTGAAGAATGTTCATGAAAGTAACCTGGGCGATGTTGTTTCCTTGTTGACGAAATATTGTGTGCAATGTGATGATTATGTTGAATGTGTTCCATAGTGTGCTTCCATGGCTCGTTCCTGCATATAGAGGTATGTCTTTGACGGACGGTAACCAGTCAAGATCACCAACTATTATAATGGAACACCCACGGAAAGGAGTGTTTCTTTGCAGTGGAAATGCCTCTGGAAGACGTTCGTCAATATGGCTGAGAAGATTTGGCCCAATGAAGCTCATTTCATCAATTAGTATGTACCTAATATGCTTAAGTTCTTCTTGGAATTTTACAAGAGCATTGCCTTCTAAGGACGTAAGATCCTTTATAAGAAGGTGGAGGGTGGAATGGATTGTCAATGATTATATGTTGAAGGTTGCAATGCCCGTAGGAGCGAGGAGCATGATTAGTGAATGTTTTGGGCTTGCAAGAGTTATGGGCATTTCTTTGATGCAATTTATAAGGAGGGATTTTCTTGTACCAACAGTGCCTTGTATTATCATTCTTAGAGCAGCTAAAATATCCTTCTTAGTGAAATGATTAGAAATAATATTTAGAGTTTCTTTTTTCATTAGAGATAATGTAGTAAGGGTCGTTAGGATATGTTTATGTGTTTGAAGAATGTGTTGGACAAAGTGGCTATTCTCAATGAATTGTATGCCATTATTTTGTAAATCTAATGGGATAGTGGTATGGTTCCAGTTATGGTTGTCATCAAAGCCATGAAGGCCAAGAATGTCAAGATCATTTATAAGGAGCTCGTTTGTAGGGTGTAATTGGGAGACTAATTCCCATTCATTTATTTCCATGGTATCCGGAGGATTGGTTTCATGAATAGTTGAGTTATCATTTGCAACGGATTCAATATCAGATAGTGTGCGGTGTTGATGCCAAGGTTTATAGAAAGGAAGAAATCTTTGTCAACTTGTGATGAATTCTTCAGCGGAATCTCCTATATCTTGTACAATATGGTGAAAGGGTTTGTATAGCATAAGTTCAACTCAAAAAAAGTTAGCATAGAAAGGTTCCGTTGTGGATGGTATGGAGGAGTAGCATGGTATGACCCGAATAATTTATTTTGTAGGTCTATGTTTCCATTTGTTTGTCTTGTGACGAGGATCATATGACCAAGATCTTGCAACCTCTATAAGTGATGTGTATTATAGGGTAGATGGGCATTGGATATATGTATCTATGATGTGTGGTGATTTAGAAGAGGTGATGTTCATTTGTGGAAGGCGCACATAAATTTTTTAGCTTACATTTAAAGAAAAGAATGATAGACTACACAAGGTTAATGGTAATTTTTGCAACATATGGCAAGTTTCTTGTGCTCCAATGTCACGATCAACAAGGGTTTCTGCAAGGAATTTGCAAAATGAAGATGTTGTTGGGTCAGCATTGGGTGAAGCGAGGACAATTCTACATAGCATGTGGTGGAAGATTTCAGAATTTTTTCTGCTTTGGATGCATATTTTCTGATATATTTATGTACAGCATGTATGGATAGTATTGGTTGGCAGTCAACGTTTGCATGCAAAATAGATAGGATGGTAGGGTTATGGGTATTTAGTTGATCATCGTTGCAAGTAGGGGTGTATGTTTTTTGGCCATTGGAGTCAATGAATAAGGATGATTTTGGATGCAATTCCCATGGTTCTTTATAGTAACATTCGAATGAAGATCCTTTCTTTCTTAGGTATGTGCTTTCGATGCATTTTGTGTGATGTTCAATGCAATTGGTGAGTTGTTCATAATCATTGAGAGGATTGGATTTGAAAATATGTGGCGTCGAAAATAGACAAGGATCTTCTAAATTTGTTTGAGTAATTGGTTGGCTTGAAAGAGAAGAAATGTGAGGGTTCCAAGCTTAAATATATTTGTCGAAAAATTTCTTAGCAATATCAACTGCTTCTATGTCTTCTCAGTTGAGGCTTTCCATATCAGGTGCATTTTCTATCCAAAGGAACCATGTATGTGTGTAGGTCCTCTATGTTTCCATTCGTACATGTCAAGTATACATTTGTGTAAGATAATTTTGTAGTAGATGAGGTTTGATGTTTAGATATTTATGAAATAAATGCATTAGAATGCATACCTGTACCAGCATTGTTTTCTCCGCAAGTGTTTCTCTAAGATAACTTCACGAAATGTTGTGAATCTATGGTGCATATATAGTGATGTTAAATGTGGGTTAGAGATAATGTTATCGTTTCTCCACTTTTGTTGTTTTACAATATCATAAGGTTGACATTCGAGCATGGCTACATGAAGATCAGGCCATTTTGTAGCAGTTGCACTTAATGTGAAAAATAATGTTGAGAAACTGAACTGAGATATCATATCCGTTAGTTCATTTTTAACTTTGTGCCAAAAAGATCTTGCGCCACGTAAAGAGAAATTGAATTGCATGACTTGTTCTTCAAATTTCTGATCTAGAAATTATTTTAATTGGATGTTGAGATCTTGAATAGATGTTGGAAAGTTATATGCGATGTTATTTTTTACAAAAATAGAGGGTGTTGCTTGACTGTGATGTCGCATCATGAGATTGCATATGTAATAACGAAAGCGTGGGTTCTTGTTGAATCTGTTATCCTAGTAACGTATCAGATGAAGTGCATATTCATGTAAGTGCACTACTTTCATTCATGGTTTATTTGGCATTGCAGCTCCTGTGGGGAAAAGGGTGGGGAAAGCCATAGAGGGTAGACCTTCTGTGTTGTATTCATTAATTGGGGATAGGCCAATTGGTGGCCATTCATTTGTAGTATCAGAATGGTGGTTGTAGGCATGTAAATAATGGCGTATTTCTTGGATTTATGTATTTGTATTGGGAATAATGGGTATGAATGATAATGTGTGGTGAAGGTATGAGTTTGCAAGATCTTCAGTGGGGTCAAGTGGTGGTTCAGGTGAAAGGTGGACAATGCTTTATATGGTATTGGAATGGTGAAGGGATGAGGAGATATCTGTGGGGATTGTTGGTAAGGATGTGAGTGAATTATTATCAATATGAGCATTCTTATAGTATGGTTCATTTGCCAATTTTTATTCTAATGCAACAAGCACAAGATGTCTACTGACAATGAAATCATAAACACGATGGCCATTACTATGGCAGGTGACAATTAGACTGTCCAAGTCTTCAACATGTCGTGGAAACATGCTTGTGACTTTTCTGATGTCTTGTGGAAAAAAAAATGTGTGGTCACTGTATTTATATTGGCCACCACGTCCATGTGTTACCTAGAGTATAGGGTTAACCCTAACAATAATCATTTCTCCTATTTGTGAGATAGATGTAAGGATAGTTGGTTGAGGACGAAGTTCCATGTTGTTTGATAATGAGAAGCGATGACCTTTTGTTTCAGATACGCATCTGGAGCATCAATACATTTGGTTTGAACTGCGGATATGTATTCCAAGATATGATTCAAGGCAAATGGAGCATGAATATTTAGGTGCAAGTTTATCAATATTTGCATGGAATTCTCAATGTGCTTCATTAGTGTAAACATTGTTGAAAGCATGTGCAATGGAGGGGTTAGGGCTATGAGTTATGGATGTATTTGTTTGAGAGGTTTGCTCAAAAGATAGAGAGTTTGATAATTGGAAATGAGGATTGTTTTTGGGGTGGGAATTGGCAAATATGGAGAGGCTTGATGGAAAATGTGAATTTTCACCCTACGTTTCGGACGATGAATATTGGTTTTCCTTCTGCTTTTTGTCTTTTTGGCATTCTTTGACGTATTTTTTTGCCTGATAAAGCTCATGTCGGCGTGCATTTATTCATTCTTTATTTGATGCATAGTTTCTTCGGGCACGTTCATCATTACAAGAAGAATACATTGCACAAGTTATTGTACCTATAGGCAAGAGAGGGGAAACCAAGAATGTTATTTGGAGAGAGAACAACCATGTTATTATATAAAAGTGAAAGAGGAGAAAGAAATTTAAGTTTTGAATAGGTTTATGTGAATTTATGATTTGAATAATGTGTTTGAAAGAACATTTAAGTAATTTTTATTTATACATGTAGATATTTGCATGTGTAATGCATCAAGCTACCTCATTTGTTAAAAGAAAGAAGGTGAAAAGAATGTGAATAAGTGTACGTACACAATGCTAGATAGAATGGAGGACAAATATTTATTTGAACACTAAATAAGAGAATTTGACGAGAAGGAATACAATAGTATATGGTGTAAAATTGTATTTATAAAATAAGATAATAAAAACTGTCAAGAATCAGAAAATACATTTTATGATATCTATCTACGATATCAACATGTTATCAATTACTCGAAGGATGTTGTTGCATTCTATTGTGAAATGCAAGCGTTCTTCTTTCATGATAACACATTTCAACTATGGTATTCCTTTAAATTATTTTGTCTTCACTAATAGTGTGAAGATGTGATATGTCCATAGTGCTTTAGAGACAATTTCCTCGATTAGACCTAGATTTGATGATAACAAATAGAAGTCCTTGGCATTAATCCCAAGAATTGTAGATGTGGTGTCTTCAAAAACAACAATTGAAGCTAACTCACCAGTGTGATCTTGTATGTCGATATTAAGTAAGTATATGTAATCACATTCAGTTACTTCAGCATTTCATTTTGGGAAAAACCACATGCCCATATTTTGTGGAATAAATTTTTTCATGCATTTTTTCCCATCAATGACAGATGCGCAAGAAATGTAGTAAAAACTGTCCAATTCAAATTTTTGTTATTGTGCCCTTCAGTTGGAAGAATATTGGTTTCTCTGAGGAATCCATACTGTAAATGTCAACAATTGTTATTTTCTTTGGTTGATGACCAAAAGGAGTTGAATATCTTGTTGTCAAGGATGTAGAATTTGCAGTAGAACCTTCTTTTTTAAACTATGACTTTAGTGTGTGGGCCTCTTCAATGTCGGGATCTACAAGAATAATGGATCTCAATGTAGTGTAGACATTTTTTCCATTAGATTCTCCAACATGGGCAGACTTGATTGCAATGATGGGTTTATTTCCTGCAGCACATGAGGATGATATTTCTTATGATACGGCATCAAAATTTCCTCCCTAATAGATCACATCCATGTTATACCCAAACATGTCTTCAAGTTGTAGTGTTTGTTTAGTAACTTCAAAGCCGTCTTTTCTACGTATAGTGCACACACTGTAAATGGCAGTGATAACACCAAGAACATCAACAATGGAATTGATGTTTGTTGTTCTAATATCATTGACTCATTTTATATTGAATTGCATTTTTGGCTTGCATTTTCTTTTGCTGGAAACATGCTCTATGGTAGATGTTACATTTAAAAAAATTTCCCAATCATTGTTTAAGTGGTTGTATTGCTTATTATCCATTTTCACATTCCCTTTAGAGACAATGTAGACATTTCCAAGTTGGATTTTTTCAAAAAACTAATCGGCGACCTTTTTGAAACAAGTAATATGTATTTCTCCACCTCCTGTATTGAACAGGTCAAAGCCAAACACTTTATCAAGTCTGTATTTATTCTGAAATTGTTGAAGGGTTTTTTTTCTTTGAATGTATCCTTTTATGCATCAATTTGAATGGTAAGGGTTTCGTGCTTTGATGGGAATTTCGACTGGCATGATGGATGGGGTTGGAGTAGTTGGAAGAGGGAAGTGCCTTTTTTATGAAGGATCTTGGTTCGATGAGGAGGGAGTGTCTTCTTCAGAAGTGATCAGAATACTCAACTTTTTTGGATTACCAATTAAGGGTGTAGATGAAGTAGAAATCTCGAAGTCTATTAGTGTTATAGACCTACATGGTAAATTATATACATTGGATTAATTGTAAGAGTTGGAAGTTCTATGGACAAATTTTTTTTAAGTTGAAATAAGAAATTTATAATAAACTTACATTGATGGACTAATAGCTGAAGTAGTCCAACCTTTAACATGCATAACAGAACCCTTCTCCAGCAAGTCTATTCCTACAAGGTCATTGAAATTTGTTGGAAGCATAAGGTGTTTCATATGTGTGCCATCAGAGATGGAAGTTCGCTATCATGGAGTTGAACTTTGCATTGATTGAATGGGTTCAACTTCAACAATTTGTAGGAATGGTTGAATATGAGATGATCCAGAGAGCATTGAGAAAATAGAATTCACATTAAGGTTTTTTGTCATTTTATGAAAGTAGAGATAACAAAATAATAACTATACAGAACAAAACTCATAAATGTGGTTTTCCTCGCATAAGATGTTTAACCTTCATAGCATTCCTATAATACTGCATGAATATTTATGAAGTAAGGGGTAGGAAGCATGTTCATTTTGTTTGTAATTGAGTGGTTATCTAGGCTTGTAAACATAAAAATGAAGAGATTTATGACAACAACTTCCATATGATCATTCTCTTTCAAACATAGTGAAAACTATAAATTGAAAATTTCATAAACCTACTCATGTTAGAAACAATCAGACAGGCGCAACATACTTAAAACTGTAAATTGAAAATTTCAGAAACCTACACATGTTAGAAACAATTAGAGAGGCGTCCTATTCAATAAAACTATGCTAATTGCATAGGCAATCAGTGTAGGAATTTACAGGGTAAGTTCCTTAGACAAAACACCAAAAGGACACCGCTCACAAACAGATCACAGATCAATACACCAGTATTTTGACGTGGTTAAAACCCTCAAAGAGGGAAACAGTCCACGGCCTGTGCCAAAGTGGCTACTACAGGCAATTTATTTATAAAAGAATGAAAATTTACATAAGCTTCTCTCATGCACGGTGAACCTACAAATGACCCTCCATGCGCTTTAAATAGAATTCATGGACCAATCGGGTGTCAAGCCACGGATCAAGTGTCAATAATACCGAGGAGAGAATGAACCGTCGGATCACTACATATCGTGACCGTCGGATTGTAAGTTACAAAGTGTACAACGGTAAAGAAACACACTTTACCTAACTCTATACTAGACCAAGTTGAACTTAACTATTCCTATGTGTCGGAATATCCTAACATCCCCCCTTAAGAACAACTTGGGATAGGATTGAAGGATTTACAAATATGACACAATAGGAGAAGGAAGGAGGCACTAGAGCCTATCCCCCCTTAGTGACAACTTCCTGAACTCCAAGCATATATCGAAGTTTAGTGAACTTCGCCTCTGTGAGAGCCTTTGTGAAGATGTCTGCAACTTGATCATCTGTTGAACAATATTGCACTTCAAGAACATGGTCATGAATGAGATTTCTGATGAAGCGCATGTGTAGTTCAATGTGTTTGTTGCGTTGATGCTAAACTGGATCTTTGCAAAGCTGAATGGCACTTTGATTATCACACCAAAGTGTAGTCAGATGTTGCTGCTGAAAACCAAAATCTATTAGGATCTGACGAAGCCACAAGGCTTCCTTACTAGCCTCTATGGCACCACGATACTCTGCTTCTGCTGAAGAAAGAGAAATGGCATCCTGTTTCTTGCAAGCCCATGTAATAGGTCCTGAACCAAGAGTGAACACATAACCAGCAGTAGACTTCCGATCATCAGGGTCACCAGCCCAATCGGAATCAGT
>APFE030453682.1:121424-150165 GCA_000404065.3 Pinus taeda | reverse complement strand
AAGTTGTGGAAGTAGCATATATGAATCTGAATATGGAAATGAAAATTTTTTATTGATGTGATAATACTGATTCACCCCCCCTCTCAGTATTATTTCTAATAGGTTCGACATGTTTATCATGGGTAGTTATTTTTAGAAATAAAAACTTTGCCTTTTCATCTTTTAAGGGTCAAGAAAAGGACGAAAAGGTGAATCTAGTCACTTTCGTTTGTTTAGAGAGCTTGAAAGGGCAAGTGCTTGATGACATTTTTAAATTTAAGGAGTAAAAAAATATTGAAATGAGTCCTTAGGTAACTCTAAGAAAAAAGGAGTGCCATGTAACCATGAACTGCAATATACACCTTAGCAAATAAATTTACCAAGGGCTTGACGTACATGCAGGAAATCTCCCCAAAGGCCGTGTGCAGTGTATCATGTTTACAAGGTGGCAGACTCGACTTTCTATGGATAAAGGTTTTCAACCTATGAGGGTCTTCCATTATATACTCGACGGTATGGGGAGCAAAAGTCCATGCTAGCACTGTCTAATGCAAGCGTATTGTGAACACTAGCTGCTAAGGGTTATAGACGCTAGAACACATCTCTAGCCTAGACCACTAAGTATGAACGTTAATATTTCAAATGCTTGTTAGATTCATTGAGGTAAATTTTAAGTTTATCTTTGAATTAAGTTTTAGTTTCAGCGGCTCAATGATGTCACCTGCTCCTAGAATGCAACTAAATGATGCAAATGAAACTTTTCATTCAATGAAGGCTATTCTAACAAAGGAATGGAAACAACCAACCAATGCATCAAACAATCCAAAAGCATTAATACAAAATTTTCAATGCAATAATCCGAAACATGAAATCTAATCTTTCATTTCATAAGAAAATGCAATACCAAAATAAAATCTTAAAGCGTTCTACCTTAAGATATAATGATGATTTCTTTTTCACTTTATTGCAATCAGTGTAATCTAGTGTAAAAGAGAAAAAGAGGATGAAAACAACTCAATAATCATAAAAATATGTTTCGCATTAATGATTTTGAATGCAACAAATGCTTTGAAAACTACTTAAAATATAAACACTTTCACTTTCGCTTTTTGAAACAAAAAATTCAAAGCAAATACTTCCTTTCAGTTCAATAGAAACAAACAATTTTGTAATCTATTGCTTTCTAAATGGAACTAAAGTGAGTTTTAGAGCATCTACTTAATTCGACACTACTCAAAACAACTTAATACCCAAGAACCAAAAGTTATTTTCAAAAGACGTCCAAACAAAAAAAGACTAGTCTTAGAAGAAGGGTAACTGATCTCTGAAGAGAAGACCAATGAGTGAATGAAGAATGCCCTATAAGTCCTAGAAACCCTAGAAGGAAAATCAAGATCCAAACACACTTAAACCAAATCAAGAGGAAATTGTAATTAGACAAACATGTCAAACAAGACAAGGGCACTAAATACACACTGGTAACCCACTAATAGAAGGTAAAATGCTGAAAACAAGAAGACAAACCCTAATTTTCTTTAACCTCTGATATCATTGCACCTGTTAAAATAAAAGCAGTGATCATCACTACTATAATCAAGATATTCGTGATGTCATCACATCTGTCGGGGAAAAGAATGCGATGATCGAGAAAGATAAAGAAAAACAAAAAATATTCAAGAGCAACACAAATTAAGAACCTTCAAGCAATTAGCAGAAAGTGAAAATAGTTACAGACAAGTAAACAATTTTGAGAATGGACGGTTGGTCAAACTCATCACAAAAACAAGGTGAAGGATTGAATGGAAAGGATCATAGTCTCCCCAATGGAGTCACCATTTTGTTGTCTAGGTAAATCCTCTCTGCAGACGAAGAGGATCCCTCTATCCCAATGAGTGGGTCTAGCAACCTAAGTGACAATATACCAGACACTTTCCTAGGTTAGAATTGAAAAGAGAAACAAAGAAGATGGCATACCTCATTCTGATGCTATCGAGTTTTCCTTTGTTGAAGATCTCAAATCACTTGCGTCATAGGATCATTCCAACTACTCACAACATTTATGCACCTACACAAGAGATCAAGACACAACAAGGCATGCAAATACAAATAGTATATTCAAAAGCAACCAACTTAACTGATCAAGGAATGTTAAGCTAAATGATACATGAGCATACTCATTTAGGGAAAATGAACCAACAGTTTTATATTAATAGAAAATAAGGGGAGCATACAAAAAAGCCTTGATGTTAATATTCTCTCCTTGAAATGAATATCCAAGTCCAAGCTAAGCTCTCCAAGCGCTCCTTCTCCAAGACAAATGAGTAGCATATAGGCACAATCTTAGCATAAGGGTGAAAATAGGCAAAGACAAACCATTTGGGAATAGGAGAGGAGGAATATATAGGATGGGAAAGGGAGTTACGATCTCTCTAAAGATAGGAGTAGGTCCTCATCTCAAGGAGGCATCTCATAGGGATAAGACCAAGAGGCCAAGTTGGTAGAATTCGACCTCATCTATGCCGAAAAATCTCCAGCTCGCCACTCTGGAACCTTCTAGATCATGAAGCTTCTCATCCTCTTTGGGAAAATTTCCTTTTTTGGGAACATCGTGGGTATACAAGTGAACAAAGCGATGCCATCTCGGGTCAAGTATAGTGCAACAGGTGATCATCACTGTTTTTAGTCTCATAAGGGTGACGATCCTCAAATTAGGGTTATTAGAGCTAATTCCTTGAGGGGAAGCTCAAGGAATTTTCCACTCAATGTCTTAGGGAGGATCTGAGCTACATATATGAATGAGTACACTCCATAACATGCATGTTTCGGGCACTTCAGGGTATGTCACATGGAAGTGCAAGAGGCATGACAAAATACTATGTAACAGTTGTCGGGTTCCCCCCATCTGGGTTTTCCTAGGGTAATTTCTTGTGTTTCTTGTTTGGTTGTCTATTTGTGATTATACTAGAATTTTTCTTCCATTATTGAGGTATTCTGCACAATTTATTTATAATGAAATGAACGCAAGAAAGATTAATTAATGAAATAACAAGAAGTAATTATCAGTTCAGAAGATCGTATGAAAAATCAACATGATTGTATTAGAGCTTGGGCTAAAGAGCAACTTTAAAAGTAGCTAATCTACTTCAAATTATCCTTTAGGGCATATTATTTCACTAGCACTAGAAACTTTATTTCTATTCTACAAGTCAAATCTGTTTTGTATCTGAGGTAAAGGTCGAATCCCTAGTCTAAGGTTGAATGCCATAAAATCTAATTTTACATGACTCGAATGACCTCAAGAAGGCAAAAGTTTCATATGGAGATTCATTTTTCTGGATTCATTCTTGAGGTCTATTAGATCGTGACAATATTTAGAGAATGCCAAAGTATCTTGGTTGAAGATAGGACGAAAAGCCTCAGTTTGTTTTAGTAGGTCGAGAAGGCACCAAAGCATGTTGCAGTAGGGCTGAAGCTTAAGTTTTAAAACCTCAGGACCAGTTGAAAGGTCAAGTTTTCCTAAGGAAGTTACATGGGGCTGAGAAATATCAGGTGGGATGAGGAGTCTTTAAGATTAAAGGAATCTGTAAAGAAGTAGTTCAAAATAACTCTGCCTGCAAAACCAAAAGTTGTCTCTTGTGCATAAGTTTGTTTGTATAAGGTGAATTGTGAAAAGTCATGTACATTGAAAGGAGTCTCTCGTAAGAACAATATTCGTCTAATGTTTTATGATTAATTAATTTGGAATGTTTTTCAATATCTAGAATATTTCAAAATTGATTATGCCTTTTTCTAGCTCAAGTACTAATAAGACAACACATAATTGTTTGGCTCATTCACAATTCAATATTGCCAATCAATCCACACTAAAATACCAGATGAGGCCTAGGAATATATATCTATATCATAAAATAAAGAAGCCATGAAACTTGAAATTGGATGATTTCTTGAATTCGTAGGGTGTGAAGTATGTATCATCACTTAAACTAATCACAATGATTATGTTTGAGATCAAAGTTCCTTTCAAAAAAATCTTGAAGACTATGCTAGTGATCAATTGCCAACATTTTGTCAATGAGGACCAAGTATGGGCCTAGTTGAAAATTCCATAGTAAGACTTGTATGAAAATTTTCTTTGGAGACATTAACCTCTAGTCCAATGATGTAAGGTTGAATTTCATTATGCCTTGAATATTAAAAATTCATTTGTGTAAAATATATCATGAAATACTAAAACAATGATTGTAATCCACTTATCATTCATGTCATGAGTCTCTGGCAAAAATATGATCTTTAGTGATAAGATACACAAGTGATCTTCAATCATACTCATATTGTTAAATACACCTCCAATTTAAAGTATGAAAGCCATTTCAAGAAGTAATTCAGATTGTGGCCTAAAGCAAGACAACACCATCTAAGGGAAACATGTTATCTACACATGTGTTGAATGCTTGAAATGTGATAAAACAAACCTGTGCATTTCACTGGAAATTTTGCAAAGAATAATGTTTTTGAAAACTCTTGAAGAATTGATGTCATTTGTTGTCATACTGATAGAGTATTGAAGTACTATTTTTGGAAATATGGATGCTCAGTCCTAAGATATATTCTTTGTAAGACAATAAGGAAAATGATCATTATCGCTAATATGTAGAAAGCTCATTTTGATGGAGCAAGTTCACATTTTGACAAACTTATAACGAAGAATAATTTGAGTCCCATTCAAGTTTGGAGACCAAAATCCTCTCAAGAAAGATGAATCATGTGCAAAACTTGATGTGTCCTCATTGTCATTACCATGATGAAGTATAGGCTACTTGATTGAAAGGGCCAACACCAATGTTTAGCTAAAGAATACAGGGTTGCTAGAAAATCACTGATAGTAATGATGAAGCAATAACCAATTATGTTGTGGGTCTATCATTCTTAATGAAAACATGTCATTTTAATATACCTAATATTGACATATTTTCTTAGTCTGATATCAAGGATGGAATGTCCTAGATTAGTTGCTAAGGAATTGGGACTCTATGGTTTTAGACATTTGGACATGGAAAGTAGAATTTTCACATTACAATGTCTATTGGATTTGCAAGGGGTGTAAAATAAAAAATTAGGGTTTATCTTAGAAGAATAAAAGCCTTGGAGAAAAAAGTACTAGGGTTTGTGTATAAAACCTTATATTTGGACCTAGATTAACGTTTTTGCTAAAAAAACCATAGCTCATGCAATGAAGGAATAACATCATGGTGAGGAAAAGGTTGATAAATATGTAAGATGGAAGCAAGAAGGCCAAGATCAAGAGCTGGTTGACATTTCCTATAATATTCAAAATATAAGTACTTAATATCTCTCTTCCTTGATTATTGGTGTTGTTTTTGTTTTTACTATTATTTAGCCTCTTGTCTTGGTTTCTTTTGTTGGGTTGTGTTGTCTTTGCTATAACACCCTTCAAAATTTTGGCCTACATATAAATTTCAGAGTCTACTTTGACCTTACATGTTGTCATTTCTAGTAGTAAGAGTCATTCCATGCATTTTCTCTAAGTTTTCCTATCCCTTTGGAAGAAAACCAAAGTGTCGTCTTTTGGCACTGGAAGTGTCACGTATTGCATAAGAATAGTTATGGTTCATTTTAAGGGGTGAATTTGATGCTGATGAGTTCTATTTATCATGTAGACATGTGTTACACTCATTCCCAAAGTTGTATACATTGTTGTACACATGTCATCACTGTCGTCACAAAGTGTATCTTAAGTGTCACGCTTGGAGGAAGTTCTCGTATTTCTTTTGCATTGAGGGGATCATGTTGTTCATGTGTTATAAGTGATCAATGTTGTGTTGTCAACTTTTCTCAATGTATGATCATGTTCAGGTTTTGTCCTTGCTCACTTTGACCTCACTGATCCTACACTTAGCCAAATTATGAAAGGTTCTTGCTCGAGAAATAATCCTTCGCTCAACCCTCTTGAACTGCGTAGCGTTAGGCCTCAACCTCAACCCTTTCCTCTTGGAACTACATAATTCATAGTTCTTTCCTTCTATAACAATGCACTTCATAGTCTCAGTGCTCAATCCTAATCCCTTGAACTCAAAAAATGTGTAGTTCAACCCCAGATTTAGCTTCTTTTTCACACTGCACAATGTCAAGTATCAAGCTTCCAACCTACCTCCTTGAACTGTACAATCCCTAGGCCTCTCTCCTTCTAGAACTATGCAGTGGGAAAATTCAAGCCTCAATACTGCCTCCTTGAACTCCTTAATTGAATAGTTACCTTGCCCTGGCCTTTTTGAACTGTGCACTGCACAATATTAAGCCTCCGTCCTTGCTCCTGACCTATATAACTATGCACTGCACACCCCTTGAGCTAATATCTCAATCTAGTACCCAGATCCAACTCATTTAGTGATTTTCATGAAGCATGTTATACTAGGAGTTTTTGGATTAATGTCATCTTATCATGAGTAGATTTCAGTTGCAGGTATTATATTTTCATATGAGATGATGGTGATGAAGGAGAAGGAGAAGGAGACCATTCTAGAAGACACCTATGTAGATGCACAAACAAGTTAATCATTAAATGAGACAATGAAGTGACACTAGATAATGACAATAGTTGGAGATCACCACCATCGTGAAGACCCTCTATCTTCAAGCCTTATGGGGGAGGAAGAAGAAAAATATGTACCATATTTCAAGAAGATACAAGGATAACAACAAAAAGAATGACATGAAATTTCCATATCATCATTCAGTCCATGTAATCAATGTCATGTCGTGTCTTGTCAAGGTGTTATCTGAGTCATTATTTGACACATCATTTGTGGATATTATTATGAAATTTTCAAGGTATGAGAAATGTAATGTAAAGTGGAATTCCAAGAGTCATCTATAGAATGTGAAACATCATGAAGAAGTTAAAAGGTCATAGGGAAGTCAAAGATTCATGAGGGAATTCGAAGAATCACAAAGGAGGTGAAGATTCACCCCATTTGTTATATATACACCCTCAAAGCTCATGCAAAAGATTTTCCACCTTGGCTCCTCCTACCAGGAATTAGAGAGGAAGATAGTTCTTTTGGAGGAGCAATTGGTTTCTCTAATTCTCCACTACTGGAGCTAGTTGTGTTCATTCTACTGATGTATCTTGGATTTTTTTCTTAATACTTGAAGCTTGTTGAGCCAAAACACTTTCCTACATATGTTGTAAATGTTGTAGGATTATTCTTTGAATGTTTGGGATATATGTTGTGATGAAAACTTGACTAAACTGAGAGGGTGGGGGGGTTGAATTAGTTTATTAAATTCATGGAGATTTTTTTTTTTAAACCCTATTAGATGAAAAATTGAATTAGAATCTTAACAAATAATGACCAACAGATTGAAAATGTGAACAACAAGTAATAAGCAAAGAAAAACATCACATCAACACATATTGACACCAAATATAAGTGGAAACCCATAAAGGGAGAAAACCACGGTTTGTTATTGTTGTTATGAAAGGAAAGATCCTACTCCCTTATTACATCTTATTTTCTATAGGTTCCAACCTATAGGAGGCTACTACCTCAATTTTCTGCAAGCTGCAACATGCAAGGAAGCTCCAATTCCCATACATTTTCTGTAGGCTACAACCCATAGGAAGCTTCTACCTCAATAGGCTCCAACTTGGTATTTATCAAGCCACTACTTGAAAGGATACTACAAGCCTCTGATGCAAACAAGAACAAAAAAATGTGTCGGTTTACCTGGTCATAAATTATGCATATCTTCATTTGCATTTCTGCCTCTTCTTCCCTTCAAATCTGCTTCACATAAACTTCATATGTGCTAGGTAACTAATGCATAACACCTCAATCAACTCTCGCACATTCTTCCTCTCTCTAACACCTCTTGGCTTCCAAAATCACATCTTTATAAAGATAGTTTGCTGGCTATTTGTATCCCACATAAGAATGTGAAGTGAACAAGATTGAATCTTTTCCTTCCACTCATTCATTTCCAAACTCTTCATATTTTGAATATTAGGAAACAAAAATAAATGCTCCACCAAATATTATTTGTCATCCACATATAATGATAAAATTCATCAATATAATTCCAACATCATGTAACATTATAGGAATAACATATGATCATATAGTTGAGCATTCATTTCTCATGTACAATAAAAAAAGTTTACATTAATGCATCATAATAATATTTGCCTTTGTCTTGGACTTGCATCACAACATTTTCATGTCATTGTGTTAGAAGCCTTGCCTTTGCTATCATGTAGTTTTGCCTTGCCTTTGCTGTCATAGAGTCTTACCTTTCCTTTGTTGTCATGGAACCTTGACTTGCCTTTGCTGTCATGGAGTCTTGACTTGGATCACAACAATTTTCTCCAAAAAACCAGTCTTGAAATCAACTTTATACATAACACATGCAAGCATCAATGTTCTTCCAAGCCATCAAGGTATTTTATGCTCCTTTTTTTAACTGTCATTAAGCATACTAAGCATAACTTGTTGCTTTGCAACTATAACACCATATGCCTTTTCCTTCTTCATTTCCTTGATCATAACCATGCATGCTTGATGTTGCTCCTTGCTTTACTGTTGCTCCTTTGCCTTTATTGTTCCTTCTATTTCTTTGCCTTCATCTCTTGCTTTCAAATATCCTTGCAACATACCTTGTTTCTCTTTTGCTACTCCTTTGCCATCAATGACAACAATTCCAACATGTTGTTTTCATACGTACTAAATAAATTGAAATATTTCGGTGGCTTTGGTGCTTATCTTGTTGAAGGTGAATTGTATTTATCTTTCAAAATAGTTGCCTCTATGTGAACTATTTCACTAGTTTATCAACGATTCATTCATATATATCCACTTGTGTGTCTTTATTAGATCAGTACTATTACTCCTATCTTAAAGGCTCACTTTTATTTCTCCTTTGGTAGAAGAACTTTGATACATCCTGCAACTGAACATTCCACAAGGAATACTCATTTGTTCATCTGAAAGTACATGTACATTAATATTTTGTGTTGACTATCACAACCATGGAAAATCTCTAAGAAAAATGGTAGACGAGCCTTATTTTTGGAAGGGATCCTACACCAAACCATGCGAATTCTAATTTGGAATTTTCATTGGGGAGACCCCATTGCATGTTGACGAGATCCAAAAACATCAAGGAAGGAAACCACCTTTTTATGGTTGAAAAATCACCACATACTAACAAGCAGATTTCCACCCATGCCATTGACCTTCCCATTTCCACTCCAACTCAATACTCTTGAAAAGGAAGAAACTTCTTAGTCTAGTTCAGGACAAGCCTTTGAGGTTACTTACGATCAACTCCAGACTATCCTACCCATCACTCATCAATTTGTGAGAGCTCTTGGTTTACTCCCTGTTGTTGCTATTCTACCTCATAAGCTTGTAAAGAAAGAAACAAATCCTAGTGGAATATTGGTTTATTCAGTGGAAGATTTGGTTATTGTAACCCTTGAGCAATTTTTTGAACCTACAAGAAATCAAGGGGAAATTCCACCCATTGAAGAGAATCCAAATAGTGAAGGGGAATATTTTGAATTTTTTGATGAGGAACATCCTGATTACAATGAAGATCTTAATGGTGAAGGAGAAAATTCTTCAAATTCATAAGAAGAGGAGGAGGAAAGAGACGAAGAAATGGTTGATGCAGACTTGGATTGGATGACCCAAGGGCCATTCATTCTTCTAGATAATATTCATAAGATGTCAAAACATTTAGAAAAGCTACTGTGAAAGTTTGATCCTAATAAGAAGACCAAATTTGAACACCATCTAGATGCATTCTATATGCATTTACAGATGCTTGAAGTACATTTTAATGATGTTGCTTGTAGAAAATTTCCGTACACTTTAGAAAGTAGGGTGTTTGCATGATATCACAATCTTTCGACCAATTCAATCCATATATGGAGAAAGTTTAAGAAGCTATTTTTGGAAAAAATTTCTGACGATAAGACTCTCACCATGTTATTAAAAGAACTTGGGAACCTAAAAATGGGGGACAAAGAAAGAGTTAAATATTTTAACTAGAGATTCACTCATTTGTTGAACAAGTTCCACACTGATGTACTTCCACATGATGAAATTACTAAGGATTATTACACAACTGCCTTTCCAACTAACATTTTTATGTTTGTCAAAAGAGCTGCAAAGAAAAATTTGGCCTTAAACTTTGCAGAAGCTCTTGCTGTTGGAAAATATTTGCGTTCTATTAGAGTCATTGAAGACATGAATGATCCCAAAGATTCCAAGGAAGATGGTATTAAAAACCAAGCCTCTTCCAACAAAGCTAAATATAGAGACTCTTTCAATATGGAAAGCTTGATGAAGTCTTTGAATTTTCTTATGAATGAAGTATCAAAATTGAAGAGAAGGTCAAGTGAGGCATCGACCACCAGCAGTAAGTATTTCAGGCTGCCTTTCATTAAAAATAAAAAAAACTCTCAACTGACCATTTTTTTCAAAGTTCTAACGTAGTGTTCAATGTCAAAAGTTTGGGCATGGATAATTTCTGCACTTTTCATCAAGAAAAACATTCAAAAAATACATGCCCATAGTGGAATCACAATATACACACTATGATGGCTAATCTAGTTTATACTTTGTTAATGGAAGAAAAACCTAAGTAGAGTGAATAAACAAATGAACTTGCCGTGATCGAAGAAAGTTTGGGTACTGAAAATTTAGTGAACATGTTTAGTGTCATATACAATGCCGATAAAAAGAGTGCTGATCAACCATCATTGAGTGAAGCTCCTTTAAAGAAGTCAACTAACCGTTATAACTTAAGGAGAAAGGGACTTGTTTCTAAGCAGGAATTTAAGAAGAAATTGTTGCGTAAGATTCTACCACCTTCCAATCCAGCTCAGAATTCATAGAACAAGTCTAGAAGTTATCCTTCTTCCAAGAACACTTCCACCAACAACAATAACAAGTCCCCCACTCCTGAAGCAATGGATAAAGATACACCACCTGATTAATCAACACATCTCATTAAGATAGAAATTATCGAATAGAACATTGTTGAAGATACGAAAAGAGCTCAAGCTAACATTTCAATCTATGAGCTTGCAAAGATAACGGTCCAATGAGAATTGATTGTCCAGGCACTCTCATTGCACCCTTCGACAGGTAAAGAGGTTTATGCTTCTCAGGTAATGTATGATAATTCTCGCGATATCATCAGATATGTAGTTAATGTTGTAAATTTGAGTTCTAGTGCTCTTTGCCCTCCATTCCTTTTAAATTTTGAAAATTTTAATTATAATGTCCATATTTGTTTGGTTGATTCCAGTGCATTGCAAGTGTTATTCCATTGTCTGTTGCTAAGAAAATAAATGCTAAATGGGATAAAACTAATGCATAGATCATACAACTGGAAAGATAATTTGTCCAGGCCATTGGTGAACTTAGCATTGTTACCATTCATTTTTCATTTGACCATAGAATTCACTAGTGCATAAATATCGTAATTGTGGAATTTCCTGAAGCCTACGAGTTACTACTTAGCAGATATTGGTTCAACAAGTTACAAGGATACGTTTCAACTAAATGGACACATTTATGGCTTCATACAAGGGAACGAATAACTTGATTCAAGTTTAAAAAGAGCCTTACATGAAGCATATTGTGACACAACTTGAGGGAAAAAATGAACCAATGGGCTTTGTAGATGTTATTTTCGGAAATTATTTTATGGAATTACACCATGGATGTTATCTGACACAACCTTCACTTGTCCCACCTGATACAAAGTTGGAATGCCTTCCTTGAAATCCAACTAGCGCAAATGACCTTTGTACAATAGATGTAAATAATAGTACTATAGGACATAACCCTCACATTTCTAATAATTGGATTTTGTACTTTGATAGTTTTAAAATGAAAGAGGGCTTTGGAGTTGGTTACATTTTAATAAACCTGCAATAGAGAAAATATTTGATCTCTTGTCACTTGGATTTTTAGTGCACCAACATGCTGAATACAAGGCACTCATTTTGGGCTTGAAGAAATCCATCAGATTCAAAGTTGAGGTGCTGAAAGCAATAGGTGACTCAGAAATTGTTGCACGTAAGGTACAAAATACAATACATTGTGTGTCACCAAAGCTCAAAAGTTATCAACAAGAGGTATGGAATTTTCTTTTGAAATCCTAAGCTTTTAATATTATTTTTGTTCCTAGAATCTGTAACACTGCTACTAATACATTAGCAAATGTTGATGCTAGGTTGACACTGTTAAGAGATGAATTTTCTATTGAAGTTATTTACAGGCCATCCATTCCTGATAATATTACTAATTTTCACATTTTCAATGATGACCAACATATACTAGATTTTATGGTGAATGATGATGTATTCAAGGACATAACTATTAACAAAGATGAGAAAAGAAAGCTTTGCTAGATGTATCTCATGCAATCAAATGAAACCCCATGCCCAAGGGTGTGGTGTCATTGGAAATGTTGTATGATCTGAAAAATCACTTTAAGGGACCATTCAATGCAAAGACTCATAACTTGACCTTTTTTCACGAACAAATAAATATTGGTAGAAAAGAAGATCCAAAGTTTGTGAGTCTTGGTACTTACTATATACCTCAAGAGCATAAATATTTCATGCAACTTTTTAGGAGCTACTGAGATGTTTTCACTTGGACATATGATGATATTAAGACTTACAACACATGAATAATCCAACATCTAATTCAAATTAAGGGTGGGGCCAAGCCTTTTCATTAGAAACAAAGAAAGGTTCATCCTACCCTTGAGCCCCTGATTAAGAAAGAGTTGGGATGCTCAAATCATTTTTAAAGTTCATCACTCAACATGGGTCTCTAATTTGGTTCCCGTAAGGAAGAAGTTTAGGGAGATATGCCTATGCGTTGATTTTCACAATCTGAATCAAACCTCAGATAAAGATAATTATCCAGTTTAGTCAATGGAAAAAATTTTGCAAACAATATTAGGGTGTGAATTGTTTTCATTGTTGGATGGTTTTTCAGGATACAATTAGGTTTTGGTGGCAGAACCTGACAGACAGAAGAATTTGTTTAGAACCAAGTGGGGTACATTCTCCTTTAAAAGAATGTTTTTTGGACTTGTCAATACATGTGCTATTTTTCCATGCACTATGGACATCAAATTTCATGGTTTAATTGGACAAAGCATTGTGGTTTACTTAGATGATGTGACAATGTTTTTGAAAAGAAGATATGATCACTTACATCATCTAAAGAAAATTTTCTAGTGATGTTGCAAATATGGGATATATCCTAGTCCTAATAAGAGAATTTTCATAGTGTCTGAGGTAAATATCTTGGGCCATATCATCGCAAAGAGTGGGATTAAGGTGGAACCTAAATGAGTCAAAATATCACTCAAATTCCCTTCCCGTTGAACAAGAAAGCTATGCAGTCCTTCTAAGGGAAAATCAATTGCCTTCGCAAGTTAATCTCTAATTATGCACAAATAGTGAAACCACTACAAGAGATGATAAATAAGTATGCAAACTATAAGTGGGATAAAAGGGAAAAGTATGTTTTCACTCGTATTAAGAAAGGAATCACAAAAGAAATAACACTATATAGTCCAAACTCCAGCAAATATTTCACGTTTTACACCTTCGTTCTGATACTTCTCTTGCTGACATTCTTACGCAATAGGATGATCAAGATAATGAATGACCTATATCATTCATGACAGCAGACTTGCACACTTGCAAGGACCTAAAATAAAGTACCTCGCCATTGATAAACAAGCTTACGCAGTATACAAGGCGGTAAAACATTTTAGGCCTTAAGAATGATAAACAAGCTTAAGTAGTATACAAGGCGGTAAAACATTTTAGGCCTTAAGAAAAATCATGTTATCATATTATTAGATATCATTTTGCGATTCAAATGCGTTAAGTAAGTCATTCACGTATGACCATTTCCATGAGAGGTAGTCGTAACTGACTAATTTCTCATGATTTTTGAATAGTTCACTTGGCACTCATTGCATCGGGTGATGCTCACAAGGGTGAAGAAGTTGGATTGAAACTAGTGAAATGAATCACATAGTGTCAATCATCACTTCCAGGGCTTGCACCCGGTAACCAGGACTTCCCGGGAGGTCACCCATCCCAGATCGCCTCTGGCTCAAGAATGCTTAACTATGGAGTTTTCCCTACAATCAAGCCCACTTAGCTTTCTACCCCATTTGCAAAACCTTAGCAAGTATTGTGCCTCATAAACCATTCAAGTAGAGATCCCTTCACTCTTTTTGAATTTAAGCACGGGGGTTTATGTAGTGCATTATATTAGATATCATTTTGGGATTCAACTAAGTTAAGTAAGTCATTCACGTATGACCATTTCCATGAGAGGTAGTCGTAACTGACTAATTTTTCATGATTTTTGAATAGTTCACTTAGCACTCATTGCATCGGGTGATGCTCATAGGGGTGAAGAAGTGGGATTGAAACTAGTGAAATGAATCACATAGTGTCAATCATCACTTCCGGGGCTTGCACCTGGTAACCAGGACTTCCCAAGAAGTCACCCATCCCAGATCACCTCTGGCTCAAGCACACTTCACTGTGGATTTTTCCCCATAATCAAGCCCACTTAGCTTGCTACCCCATTTGCAAAACCTTAGCAAGTATTGTGCCTCATGAACCATTCAAGTAGAGATCCCTTCACCCAATTGTTAGATCATTTTTTTTTTCAACAAGAGCTGGGTGAAAGAAGAGAAAAATGGATGACCAACTTTCAAGAATATGATATTTAGTTCAATCTAGCTCACACGAACAAGGGCCATGGTCTGTGCCAGCTAGCAACAAAAGTGACAAGTTCACTACAAGATGACTCTTCTAGGTGGGAGAAGGAAATAGAAATGTATAACATTGAACAAGCTACCCCCACTGACACATTCACCTCTTAGTACATAGATGTGCGACAATACCTTGAGAATAGTACCCTTCCCTCTCATTTATGAGTGAGAAAGAAGAGGGCCACTAGATTCAAATCTCTACCATATCAGTTGGTACACATAGTGCTTTTCAAGAAGCACCATAATGGGGTCCTACTTACATACTTAGAAGTATCCAATAAAAAAAGGCTATTGTGTGACCAATGACAGACAAACTAGAGGGAATTTCACTGGTGATACTACCGCACACAAGATTATGCAGGTTGGTTTCTATTAGCCCACACTTTTTAAGGATGCTCATGCTTATACCAGAAAATTTCTATTTTGTCAGAAATGCGTTGGATGAGATAAGAAATAAGTTACCCCATTGTAGCCCATCATTGTAGAATAACCATTCCAACGATTGGGATTATATATTATTAGTGATATATTTCCACACTCATTAAAGCAACACCACTATATTCTCACTACCACATACTACTTCACACAGTGGCCGTAAGCGGTTCCACTCAAGCAAGTGAATGATCAAAAAGTCATTGATTTCCTCAAGCAGAACATTATTACCAAGCTTGACGTCCTGACATCACTTGTTTTTGATAATGCAAAATCTTTCTCATTTCTTAAAATCTATGATTTTGCAATAGAAAATGGCATTGTATTGAAACATTCAACTAACTATTATCCACACGGGTACAATAATACTGAGTCAACCACTAAGGACCTTATATGTATCATCAAAAATACCATCTTCTCTAAACAAAGAAACTAGCACAATGCTTTGGTGAATGCTCGATGGGATGACCGCATTGTGCCTAAAAATTCTCTGAAAACCTCCCCTTACTTTCTAGTGTATGGAAAAGAAACCATCCTACCTCTAAACATTTACCTACCTTCCCTTCAACTTTCACAAGAGTCTCAGGGAAAGCCTTGTATTTTGGTTCAGAGTAGGATAGGCACACTCTTGAAGCTATAGGAAGAAAGGATGAAAGCAAAAGAAAAATTTGTTCTTCATTAGAATCATATCAAGAGATGGATTGACAACAAGTCTACAAGGAAGAAGGAATTTAATGTGGGAGAACTCGTATTGAAGTGGGATAAATCCCACAAAGAGAAGGGGAAACATACTAAGTTCCAGTCCTTTTGGATCAAACCGTTTGTTGTTTGTGAGAAGCTTGGCCACCACATTTATTGTCTCCAATATATGGATGGGAAGATGGAATCTCTTCTTGTCAATGGCCAAGATTTGAAACAATATTTTCAGTGACAGACTAGGGTTATGCCATACCCTATGTTGTTGGGAAAAATATTGAGAGGGTGGGGAGGGGGGGTGAATCAATATTTAAAATTTCACAATAATGATTTTATTTTTTAAAATTTTATACGCTATTTTATAGAAACAAACCAACATATGTCTGCGCCTATAAAGAATGAAACCAATGTATAGATAATAAACTTTGATAAACAACTAATTCATTGTCTTAGATTAGAGTGTGACGCATTAAGCAGTTAACATACGTAGTAGGAATAGAATAAATCAACACACATAAGAAACACAAACGAACACCATGATTTTTAAGGTGGAAACCCAATGTGGGAAAAAACCATTGCTGTTGTCATCTCAGTCTTCAATCTTCTTATTATAAAAATAATTTACAAGTTTTGTACTGGTGCAGAATTTTTCTAGTACACAGGCATCTACCTGCTGAAGGCTACAACCTTCACTCGTTTTCTAGCTTCTACTGAAAGGGATCTTGAACCCCCTAGATCTTGTCCTGGCTGCTATGTTTACCAGTACTTAGGCGCCAACCTACAAAAGGCTACCACCTTCATTCTTCCTCCAGGGAACATGTTTCATAAATTTTTAGACTAGATACTCCTGGTACACAACAATGCAATATGTAGGCCACGTTTCATCAAATTTTCAGACTAGACCCATCAGTACATTTGAAGTTGAAAATCAATCAGCACTACAATAAAACCATCATACAACTGCATCTACCAACAATCATTCAATCACTATCACTAGAACACAGATCTAAACCTAGAACACTGCATCAATAATCAGAACCAACTGCAACCTCAAAATCATATGTCAGAATGTATACGCTACTTCAATGAAGCCAAATTGCATGTATATGCTACTTTTTGTAAACCAACCTACATATACCTCTAAAGATACTGAATTATTAAACTTCTGAACCAAAAACTGTATTACCCAAAGACATTTTGAAGATCTACTTTCATGTTACAGAGTTCTAAATAGATAGCATCAAAGATCACCCTTCTTACTCAATCAATCAATCAACCAGACTCAATCTCCTTATACAATTAGTTTTACTTTCATATCTAATGAAGACATCATTGGAAAACAACATTGAAACATTAGCACTAATAAGATAGATCAGTCACCTCTGAAAAATAAACTTTTCATCTACATACACTACTTGGAAGTGTTGAACCAATGTGTATACGCCCCTTAACCAAGGCGAACCAACATATAGATCTGCAAATAATGACTTATAACTTTGCAGTTTTTCAAGATTTCATATATACCCAGATCATAACATTTAAAGGATAAGAAATGCGTTAGCATTTAGATCTAGCCCATCCATTATCAGATCATACAATGATAAGTCATTTCAGGTCTTGTGATCCTGATCCAACATTGTATCCAAAGGTGCACAAGATATTTTAGATTTATATCATAAACATAGCCCTTACAACATAAAATATGCTTATGATAGAAGTAGTCATGAAAAACCCTTTCACTTGCACACTTAGCCCTTTGATATTCTCCTCCTTATATAGTTAGAGCCTTTGTCAATACTGTTAGAGTCGGGCTGGTTAGTCCTCTGTCAGAGATCAAAAATCTTTATGCATTTCATTTTTTAGGAGTCCCGCTCCATCCACTCAACTGCATTCTGCTAGGGGCATGCCATAATTTGACGGAAAAGGTCATGCTAGTCATTTCCCCTCATGTCTGGCTCCTGCTGGCTCAGGTCTTTTGTCAATGATCACCAAAGTTCATGATAGTCAAGGTCTGGTCCTTTAATGGACAAAAGTCATTTTCGATCATTAGGTCTAGGGATTAACCAATTTGGTCCTTAAACATATCCAATAAAGCCATGCAGGCTAGAGTGAGGCCCTTACAAAGTTATGATTCAGAGAGTTTCATCGTCATGTTGATAGACTTCGACTATTCTTCAAAACTCTGTTTTGAAGAAAAATCAAACAGTGTCATTTGTGATAAAATTTGCAAAAAAGTCATCAGTTGATTTCTTCAGGTGCAGTCATGGTTTCCGTGGCCAAATGCCCTGTCATGCAAGCCTCGTAAAGAGTGCCAAAAATTTCATCATTTGAGCTAAAATTTCAAAGGTAAAAGTGAAATTGAATATTGCTTTAAGTTAGTGAAAAAGTGTCAAAACACAACATTAGCAAAATGGGTTTTTGAAGAGGAAAAAATTAAACCCATCACTTCAAAGCCTTTATATACAAGTTTCCACCAAAATCAAAGTCATTGTGTTAATCAAGGTTATTGAGAAACATAGCAAGGTGTTTGAGAGGCAAAGTGCGTGTTTGGAGTGAAGTGGGAGGCAGTTTCCAGGGCACGGCGCACACAGAGCCACCCACAACACAAATTTTCAATGGGTGCGGCACACACCCAGGGCGTGGCGCATTGGGTTTGGCGCACGACGCACACCCACAAAGGGTCAAAATCGTGCCAAATTTCCTCAAATTGCTTGTGAAACCCTTCAAATTGACAGGTAGTCTCTATATCACGACTTGCTCATCAAATTTTATGAATGATATGGTGGTCCTTGGCTATGTTTAATTGCCACAAAACTCATTAAACCAACCACTCAAAAAACATCAAAACTATGGTGGCTAGGGTTGCAAAATTGTGGTGTTAGTGCCAAGGTTCCATTTTCACTCCTCATTTTTCCCTATCCCCCTTTCTCATTTTCCCTATTATCCCTACCCTAAAACACTACCAAACCCTATTCCCTATCCCCTCCTCTTATTTGTCAACATAACACCCCAAAACCATACCTTATCGAAACCCCAAAAACCATACCCTATCAAATACCCAAACACCCTACATATCCCTAAACAAACTTCTCCCCATAACCCCTATTCCCATCATATTACTCCCTTTCTAATAATCCCTTGTTTCATTGTTCCCCTTGGTGGCATATATCACAACAACACCTAACTTCACACCATCATCAAAGGGCATGCCCAAGTACAGTACACACAATAGTCATGGCATCTGAGCATTCATCAGAGTATGAGATGGAGACACAAAGTGATTCATCCTCGGAATAACAGGCTCCCAGGAGACATCACAAGAGTGGCAAACATGTTAGGGATGAGCCAACTACCCCCACTGAACTGCAGGCCTACCCTCTTGCCATGTCATGTTTCCAGCATCTATCATGTTTTGAATTTTGTCAAAGGGTGGCTAATGTTAGAGTTCATCATGAGTTGGCCCGTCTTTTTGTGCTTCACCTACATGGAGTTCAGTCTATCTTTGCCGGGGTCACCTTCACATTGACACCTGGAAATATATCAGTGGCAACCGGCATACCGAATGTTGGAGAACAAAGGTACAAGAAAAAGAAGGTGGATAGGCAACACCACGAGCCTTACATTAAGGCTAGATTCTTGAGGCAGCTCACAAGAGCCTTTCCATTCAGATATTTGAAAGATGAGTATGCTCCACTCATGAAATTGACCATGAAATACTTCAGCTGTGAGGGGAGGTTCTCTCGTCTATATGCCTATCACATCAGGTTGCTGATGCACTTTACCAGGGTGCGGATGATGAACCTCCCATTTTTCATTTCCAGGAACATAGAGAGGATGAACACCTTCATGCAGCACAAGACCCCTCAGCAACAACTTAATAGTGTTTATCACTTTGCTCTTATTCGAATTTTGGTGGATCATCAGTTGGGATTGCAGGGCATTTCTTGAGAGGACTTCATCTCCCGTGACCTCTTCAACACTTCACAGGTATTATCAGAGGTTGAGCACAATATATGTGGTCCTTCTCATTAGTATGAGTGCCACGAGACCACTACTATGCCAGTATTCATCACCTATCAGAGAGGTAGTAGGCATTTGTTTGTAGCATCAAAGCGAGTGTTATCTCCACTCGAGGTGGAAGGGGCCTCACTTCCGACCTCGACAACACAGGTATAGGACAAGGGAAAGAGGCCCATGCATGACAAGGGGCCATCAGGTGAATAGGAGGCCAACTTCATCCTCATTCAGGATGATGATGCAGATGTGGAGAGTGCTAAACTTAGGATGACCATTCAGGAGAAGAACACGGAGATATAAGACTTGTCACTCAATTTGGAGAGGGCCAAATGGATCATAAGGTATTTGGAGTAGAGGAAAAAATAGCTTGAGGACCAACATGAGATCATGGAGTTGCAAAGCATCCGTGAGAGTTGACAAGATGCCCAACAAAGGAGGATCGAGCTCACTACCTTGGAGCAAGAGATTAACAATGACCGTGAGTCTTGGCTCGAGCGGATCAACATCCACCTTGAGAGACTGCTGGAGAAGGCCGACAGAGACAAAACCATACTGAGGAGGATGGTTTATCATTATAAGGCACAGAACATGAGTGCGAAGGCTCGGATAAGGAGCTTGAAGGCAAAATTGAGCAAAGCAACAAAGAGGCAAAAGAGGCAAAAAGAGAAAGATCAGCTTTGAATCTTGGCTGAAGCCTTTGTGGCCCAGAGTGGTGCCTTTTAAAGAACCTCCATCCCAAATTTCAAGAAATTTGGGTTAATTTTGGTCACATGGCAATTTTTTGGTCACAACGCAGGTTTTTTGTCCCTGTGTGCCACACCACTGGCGCGACGCTTAGGATTGGGAGCTCTAAATTTGAAATGGCTTGCATTTTTGGATTCAGCATGAAAAATCATGACTACTGGTGCATGGACAAGAAATTTGGGCATGATTTGCGTCTCCAGGAGGTAAAAAACACTCAAAAAATGACCTCTTTGCCCTTATTTTGACACACAAGAAGTAGTCTTGGGAGAATGAAGATTTAGAGGGTCAAATGAGCACCAAATTCAGAAATTCCACTTGTGTTGGAAAGTATACAGGCTAGGCTTCCCAACAAGCACACTTGGACACATTTTGGACTCCTTCAGGTGCCTCAAAACACCCTCCAAAGTGGCGCAACGCATATAGGGAAAAAGGCCAAATTCACCTCCGTTTCGCGAAATTTCGATTCACGACTTTCTCCAAGTGGCCCACTCATCTACACTTCAATTTCTTCGGAAACTAAGGCAAAGTTTAAAGAGTTTGGCTTCTAGCCAAGTGGAAAAGGAAGGCAAACGGTCACCCAAAACCATTTGTCATTTTTGCAACGCTGCACCTGTAGCTAATGGTTGTCTTTCCATCTCCATTTTGTAATGATTCGAGAAACTCCCCAACCCTTGGTCGTTCTATCTCCTCATGGCATGTTCTATTTATTGTATGGAAACCATTTGCAAAGGGTTGGTTGATTGTAATTTCTGGGAGACTGTGGGAGAGAACTCAGTTCTTCATTGTATATTTTGACAAAGGATTAATGAAAGGCAGCGGCTCTGTTTCATGAGATTCATGTGGTTGTGAGTGTAGCAAATGTGTCTCTTTATGTTTCATATGTATTTCGTTATGTGTCACAGTTCATTTCATCTTCATTTCCAGTGAAAGTTTCTAAGTAAGATAAGGTAGAATTCATATTTATTTCTTTGCCTGTGGGAAAGTTTCACGTATGTGTTCTTATTTTTTTTGAATAGGATTCATTTGTTTATGCCCTTTTCACCCTCCTAAACAATCTTTCCGTTCCGCATTACTTCAAATTTAATTGCTAGACTTTCCGCCTGTCTTGCCTCACAAAGTAATCTGTGCCTTTGTATTAAATTCTCTACTCATTGCTATTCGTTGGTCCCATACCATCCCAGAAACTCAGTCATTCATAAAAAAATGCTTCTTGTATCCATATTTACTTACTAGCCTAAGATCAATATTTCACTGTGAGTCATCTCAGACCATTTCATTTACTTATTCTCTGAGCATGACGCAGAGAGAGCCCTCTCCTGTTCTGGTAGGGCTAGCTACCAGACTGAGCGTGGTTTTTGGTTACCCTGAATTTTTCCTTCCTTCAGCCTAAGGCAGATTTAGGTGCTAACATAGTGGCGACTCCGCTGGGGATGAGATCAATCCCATTACTTCTTGATAATTCTAAGCTTCTGGATGATAATTTTAGGATTTGATAGGCTGAGTAAAGTTGGTTGTGTCCTTTGATTTTTCTCAATCGCACGCTGGCTTCTAGAAGATATACCAGAGTTAATCCAGATCCAGATCCTCCACACATCTACAAAAATCCCAATTTGATTTCAAGAATTCATCGTCAAGAAAGCTCTATATCACCTGTGTTCAAATCCCATTCATGCCCATACATTTTTGAGTATATTGAAGAGCTAGAGTTTGATGAGCAGTTTGAATTATCGTTGTTCGAAACAAAATCTGAAAGGGAGGTTGACTCTACTGTCCACAATCCACAGTTTCTTGTAGACTTGGAGACGAAAAGGGCTAACTGGTCGATTGATAACTACATTATAGCTCAGCTTCGAAATCCAATTGCTAGCCCCTTACAAACTATGCACTCTCCTCCAACACCTCCGAGGACAAATCCACCGAGAGTGATGGCTACCCGTTTTTCACCCCTTGTTCTGCCTCAAGTTTTAGATGATATGCCCGCAGATTATCAAAGAAAAATCCCATTTTTTGATGGCACCCCTAATGGCATTACTGCTCACAAACATGTGGACAGAATGGAAAACTTCTATGAACTTCATGAGATTGATGCAGAGAATGTGGCAACGAGACTTTTTGTACAGACATTTGCAGGTAAAGTGAGGAAATGGTTCAGAGGTTTGCCAGCTGCACGCATCGCTACCTTGGCTGACCTACAAAGACAATTTTTAAACCGCTGGGAAGTGAAAAAGAATCCTCTTCAAATTATGGCTGAATATGAGCAAATCAAAAGAAACGCTGCTGAGTCGGTCCAAGACTATTGCATTAGATTCAATTCAGTTTATAATGAAATTCCAGATCATCTAAGGCCATCTATGAGACTAGCCATGGTGAAGTTCCCAGATGGTTTTGATGCTGACATGGCTTATCGATTAAGAGAGATAGAACCAGCCACAATGGAAGACATGCAAAAGATAGCGGTTAGCATTGAAGCAAATCTGCTGACCAAGAGGGCTAGAGCAAAAGTAGAGAAGAAGGTCACCGTAAAAGAAGAATATTCCTCGGTAGATCAGCTACTTCGGAAGGTAGAGCAGATGCTTGAAAGGGTGAAACTTGACAAACCTGAGCCATAAGTTAGAAATCTTAACTTCCATGGTCAGCAACAACCACAATATAGAATAAGACAGAGAGATCAGCGAGCCCAAGAGTAGACTGCACAACAGCTAGTTCATACACCTTTGCAACAAAATTTTGTGCATGGACTGGAATCAAATGAGGACGAGAATATAATAGGTGAAGAAAATCACCTCTTTACTTCAGATGATTTTCCTATTTATCTCACCGAGGATGAGGAGTATGCAAAGAGTTCGGCTGTACACAAATATGTAGATTTCCTTCTAGCAAATGACACCATCTTGGAGGAAGAATCGGATGAGTACCAAAGAGGCTATATGAATGCTCTGTCCACCCAGCAGCAATGATATTCACTTAGAAATAGAGATGTGCCGGTCAAACCAATTCATAAAAGGAAGGATACTGAGGCATCGAAGAATGATTCATCAGTTGCACAAAGGAAAGGATAGGAGGCGGCTGGTCAGGAGAGCAACAAATCACCATCAGCAGAACAATCACATCAGCAAGTTGCATCGAAAGAAAAGGAAAGGAAAGAAATCCTAGTCAAAGAGGTAGAAAAAATTCCCACTTTCAATTTAGAGAATGAGATTTCTAAATTAAAGGTATCCATCCCCTTGACTGAAATAATGAGGAACAACAGTTATAGAGGACAAGTATCTAAAATGTTGAATTTGGACCCAATGTCCGATATGGTGAATGTCGAAGATGATCAACCTGAAATGATTTTTGGGCTAGCATCAAATGGTGAGTCTCTTGATAGTGATGTGCCACCTTTTTATATCAGTTTAAGATTGCATAATTTTGTGTTACATAACGCCATGTTCGATTCCGGAGCTTCTCACAATCTCATGCCCAAGGCTATCATGGATAGACTGGGTCTGGACATCACCTGACAATACCATGATCTCTATTCATTTGATTCCAGTAGAGTAAGATGTATTGGGCTCATCAAAGACTTGGTTGTGAGTCTGGATCAGCTCCCAATGAAGAATGTTTTGATGGATGTTGTGTAGCAGATATTCCTCCCAGGTTTGGCATGCTTCTTTCCAGGTCTTGGGTAGCGAAACTGAAAGGGACAACTACAGCTAGATTTCTCCTATGCAACGATTCTGGTGTTTGGCCAAATGAGGAAATTGTACCGGGAACAAAAAATGAAATTGTTCAGAACAATGGGGTAGCAAGCTAAGTGGGCTTGATTGTGGGAAAAACTCCACAGTTAAGCGCGCTTGAGCCAGAGGAGTTCTGGGATGGGTGACCTCCTGGGAAGTCCTGGTTACCGGGTACAAGCCCCGGAAGTGATGATTGATGCTATGTGATTCGTTCTCCACATTTCACTAGTTTCAATCCCACTTCTTCACCCTTGTGAGCATCACCTGATGCAATGAGTGCTAAGTGAACTATTAAAAAATCATGAGAAATTAGTCAGTTAAGACTACCTCTCATGGAAATGGTCATACGTGAATGACTTACTTAACATAGTTGAATCCCAAAATGATATCTAATTATGTACATACAGATTTAGAGTCTTTTGTTTTGTATTCAGATAGTTTCAATGATATCAATAGTTAGTTAGTAGAAGCAGATGATATTTCGGAAATAACAGAAAATTTCAGAGGAGTTTTAAAGAAAGAAGAACAAGAACAGTAGAACTGTAATGGGTAGCAAGTAGACAAGGCACAACAAACAGATTTTCAACACTTGCAAGACGAGGAAGAAGGTTTGTGGACCATGGATTTCGATGGAGCAGTGGGAAATGATGGCGTTGGAATTGGAATTTGGGTACGCAGTCCTTTCTCTGCCCCGAACAAAGTGCCTAGTAACGTGCGGGTATGCTCTTACAAGTTGGCTATTGAGTGTTCAAACAATTAAGATGAGTATGAAGCTCTGATTGCTGGTCTAAAGATTCTAAGAAAGCTGAATGCTAAGAGGATTTCAGTATATGGTGACTCCGAGTTGGTGATTAAGCAGGTCAGAGGTGAATATCAAGCAAAGCATCCTAGGATGTGGGCTTACCGTAATGTAGTTCTAGACATCCTAAAATTATTTTTAGAATATACCTTGACATGTGTGCCTCGTATACAAAATAGTATTGCTGATGCTCTTGCTAAGGCATCAAGTAGTTTGAATATCCCAATGAACTCCAGCAATAAATTTGAAATCCATGTCAAGCATTGTCCAATCGTTCCAGACAATCAAAGATATTGGCAAGTTTTCCAAGATGATGAGGAGATTGATGATTTTCTACAAAACAAAGGCAAGTTCAAAGAGACCTCAATTGATGTAGAAAATGACAATGGTAAAGGTAATGGTATAGATGAGGTGTAGATCAATGAAATGGACGTGTTGTAGCTGAAGAATAACATTATTCCTAAAGGCTTGATACCTTTAGAAGAACTCTTTGATCAAGATGATGTAGCCTACAATCCAACATTGTAGCCAACAGAGAAGGGTGTGGAAGAGGTCAATATCGGAACAAGTGCTAATCCTAAATTGGTAAAATTGTCCAAAGCATTGCCACCAATGATCAAGGACAAAAATATCAGTTTGTTGTCTTCATTTGCAGATGTGTTTGCTTGGGACTATTCCGACTTGAAGACATATGATACCGATATAATTTAGCACACTATACCCATCAAGCCCAATCAAAATCCATTCAGATAGAAGTTGAGGAGGCTAAATCCAAAGTTGCTGCCATCTATTGAAAAGGAGATCAACAGGTTGTACAAATCAGGGATCATTGTGCCCATCAGGTTTTCGGATTGGATCTCTAACTTGGTGCCCGTACAAAAGAAGACAGGTGAAATTCGCTTATGCATTGATTTTAGAAATCTCAATAAAGTTTCATTGAAAGATAATTATCCACTGCCCAAAATGGACCATATACTTCAGCGAGTAGTGGGAGCATCTCATATGTCACTGCTTGATGGTTATTCCGGATATAAACAAGTTTCTATCCATGAAGATGACCAAGACAAGACAGCGTTCACCACTCCATGGGGAACCTTTCATTACGCTAAAATGCCTTTTGGTTTGAAGAACACAGGTGCCACATTTCAACGGGCAATGGACTTGGCTTTTGCAAATGAGAAGGATGTCTTTTTGGTGGTGTACCTGGATTATTTGATAGTGTTTTCCAAATCTGATGAAGAGCACATGTACCATCTAAAAACCGTCTTTCAAAAGTGCAGAAAATATGGCTTGTCGCTGAATCCGAAGAAGAGTTTGTTCGCCATGGAGGAAGGAAAACTACTTGGGCACATTATCTCAAAATATGGCATTCGTATCGACCTAGCACATGTGCAAGCAATTAAACAAATCGATCTGCCCCAGAATAAGAAAGAGATACAATCTTTCAATGGTAAAATGAATTTTCTACGCCACTTTGTACCTAATCTTGCTGAACACCTAAGAGAGATGACAAACATGCTTAATAAGGAAAACCAAGTGAAATGGACGGAGGAGGCTGTAAAATATTTCAATTTGGTCAAATTGGCTCTTTCTTCAGCTCCAGTTCTAGTCAACCCGGACTACACTCAAGATTTCATATTGTTTTCATTTGCTTTGGAGCACACTATGGCAGCAGTGTTATTACAGAAAAGAGATGATCATGAAAGGCCCATTGCATTCTTCAGTAGAGCCATAAGAGATGTAGCCTTAAAATACAACATCATTGAGAAGCAAGCCCTGGCACTTGTGAAGGCATTAAAGGATTTCCGGGTATATATTCTACATTCTCATATTTTGCCTATGTTCCTAATGCTACTGTCAAAGATGTTTTAGTGCAGACCGATCTGGAAGGAAGACGAGGCAAGTGGATTGCAGCCTTGCTAGAATATGATGTAGAAATAAAGCCCACAAAGCTGGTGAAAGGACAGGGATTGGCAAAGTTAATGGCCGAATCAAACTTGCATGCCTTGGACATAAATCTGATCACTGCTATGTCTGATGAGAATGAGGAAGGATCATCAATTCAGGTATCTGAAATGTTTGCTCTTTCTCCATGGTATTCAGATATCATATATGTGCTTAAAAATTTGTCACCACCGCCCGACATGACTAGAAACAAAGCGAGAACACTCAGTTGAGGCTGCCAAGTTTTGCATTCTGAATTCTGCACTGCATGGAAAGATCGGGGCATTCTGTTAAATTGTTTGTGGAAAAGGAACAAGAAGGTCATGGAGGACTGCCACCAAGGAGACTGTGGTGGTCACCTTTTTTGGAAATCAACAACAAATAAAATTCTGAGAGCGGGGTACTATTGGCCGACATTGTTTGCTGATGTATATAATATGGTCAAGCACTGTCATAAGTGTGAGATTTTCGAAGGAAAGCAGAAGTTACAATCTTTACCACTTAAGCCTATAGAGGTGAGTGCTCCTTTCCAGCAATGGGGGTTGGATTTCATTGGTGAAATTCATCCCACTTCTTCCGGTTAGCATAGATGGATCCTCACAGCGACAGATTATTTCACGAAATGGATCAAAGCAATTCCCACCAGACAAGCTACAGATGCGGTAATTATTTCATTCCTTGAAAATAACATCTTGTCTCACTTTGGTTGCCCGAATAAGCTAATCACTGATAACGCAACAACTTTCAAATAAAAAAGGATGGTAGAATTTTGTCATAAATATCACATCATTTTGGGTCACTCAACTGCCTATCATCTGCAAGGCAATGGATTGGCGGAGTCTTCGAACAAATCATTGGTCAACATCATCAAAAAGCTGCAGGAAATAAATAAGAAGAGCTGGCATAAGAGGTTGGTCAATGCACTTTGGGTAGATCAGGTCAGTTAGAAGAAATCCATTGGTACGTCACCGTTCGAGCTTGTTTATGGAGTTGATACAATATTTCCTACCTCTCTCGCTGCCACAATAGTCAAACTACTTCAGGAGGCTAGCAGTGAAGAAGATCCCATGCAGAGAAGGTTGAATCAAATGGTCCACTTGCAGTAGACTAGAGAAGAAGTTTCCAAGAACACATCCAAATTGCAGGAGAAGATCAAGAAAATTTATGATAGAAAGGCAAAGCTGGACAAATTTTGGTTGGATGATGTGGTGCTGAAGTGGGATGCAAGGAATGAGGAAAAAGGTAAGCATGGTAAGTTCGAGAACCTCTGGAAAGGTCCCTTTAAAATTGCAACATATCGAGGTCAGAATGCCTTTCTTCTGAAGGAAATGAACGGGGAAGATTGTCTAGGAGGGTTGATCAATGCTCGACTGCTAAAGCAGTACCATTTCTGAGTTATTAACGCTGCTTCCATTGTCATTGTAAATACCATTTTTATTTCAGTTTGATTAGAGTTTGTCAAGTTTTGTTGTGTGTGGAGCATGATTGTTCAGAGGTCTTTGTTTCAGCGGGATGTATACCCCAGGAAGTTTTGTACACCCCTCCACGCGGGGGG
>APFE030453682.1:107796-121414 GCA_000404065.3 Pinus taeda | reverse complement strand
GGAAAAATAAAACAAGGAATACGTAGTCCTTGATGAAATCACTGAAAAAGTAAAGGTGCCTGAAAATAATAATAATCAACAACCACAACAACATCAACCACCACAACAGCAACATGAACCCCAAACACCTGAAAGTGGTGTTAAAACATCTATTAGGATAAGTAGACCCCCTTAACAATACTCTCCTTCGTTATATTATTTATTGTTGACTGATTATGGTGAACCCGAATGTTATGAAGAAGAAATGTAGGTTGAAAGCAAGAAGAAGTGGGAGGTAGCCATGGAAGAAGAGATGGACTCCTCAATGCATAACCAGACTTGGGACTTAGTTAGGTTTCCTGCAAAAAAAACTACATTGAAGAATAAATGGGTTTACAGGCTGAAAGAAGAAGATGGAGGAAAACATAGGTACAAAGCTAGACTTGTGGTAAAGGGGTTTGCACAAAAGAAAGGTATTGATTTTGATGAAATATTTTCTCCTGTTGTTAAAATGACTTCAATCAGAACTATTTTAAGTCTAGTAGTAGTTGAAGATTTGCATCCTGGGCAGTTAGATGTAAAGACAGCCTTTCTCCATGGGGATTTGGAAGAAGAGATATATATGCAGCAGCCACAACGATATGAGGTGAAAGGGAAGGAGAAACTAGTGTGCATGTTCAAGAAGAGCTTGTATGGCTTAAAACAAGCTCCAAGGTAGTGGTATCTAAAATTTGACAAGTTTATGTCTGAACAAGGTTATAGTAAATGTCACTCTGATCATTGTGTTTATTTGAAAAAGCAAAATGATGGCAGCTATATTATATTGTTATTGTATGTAGATGACATGCTTGTTGTAGGGTCTAACATGCAGGAAATAAATGTGCTCAAAAGAAAATTGGCAAATTCATTTGCAATGAAGGATTTGGGAGCTGCAAAACAAATCCTTAGTATGAGAATCACTAGAGACAGGAAAAATCGCAAATTAACATTGTCTCAGATGAGTGCATACAAAAGGTGTTGAAAAGATTTAATATGCACAATGCAAAACCAGTTAGTACACATTTTGCTAGCCATTTAAAACTTAGTAAGGAAATGTGCCCAAAGACCCAAGAAGACATGGATTATATGTCTAAAGTTCCATATGCATCAGCAGTTGGAAACTTAATGTATGCAATGGTCTGCACAAGGCCTGATATTGCACATGCAGTGGGAATTGTAAGCAGGTACATCAACAATCTAGGAAAGGAACATTGGATGGTAGTGAACTGGATTCTCAGAGATTTGAAAGGTACCACAAATCAAGCATTATGCTTTGGCGGTTCAAACATTTCTCTACAGGGATAAGTTGATGCAGATATGGTAGGTGACAGAGATAACAGGAGGAGCACTACAGGATATGTATTTACTGTTGGTGGAACACCTGTCAGTTGGGTTTCAAAAATCCAAAGTGTTGTTGCACTTTCAACAACAGAAGCAGAGTATGTTGCTGCTACAAAGGCTAGTAAAGAAATGATTTGGTTACAAAGGTTTATGGGTGAATTGGGTAAGGAGAATGATATGGGCACGTTATACAGTGATAGTCAAAGTGCCATTCATCTTGCAAAGAACTCAACATTTTATTCTAGGACGAAACATATACAGCTCAAGTACCATTTCATACGATCAGTGTTGGAAGATGGAGAGTTGAAGCTGGAAATGATACACACTAGCCAGAACCCTGCAGATATGCTAACAAAAGTTGTAACCAGGGAGAAACTGAGAATATGCTCAGTTTCAGTTGGTCTTCAAGGATGACGATGAAGATGAGAAAAAGCCAGGTCCAAAGAGGAGTCGTTGTCCAGCAAATGGAGCATCGGTGGAGTTGCTACAATCAGTCTCCAAGTGGGAGATTGTTGGGTGTGGAGCCTGATTATCTTCTATATTCAAAAGTACCGCCACATTGGACCCCAGTTCAAAATGGGGGCAGCAACGTCGCCCGTAAAATATTCGCTGCAGGGGGGGTCCAGGGGGGGGCAGCTGCGACCTTTGGGAGGCCCCCCCCTGGCGGGCAGTTTCGGGGGCAGCGCCCCCGAAGCTAAAAACAGCTGTAAAATTGCCTTGTAAAAGTATAGTAATTTCTAGTCAATCTGGGCCTTCCATTAGGCGGATGATCTGACGGTAGAACTTATGTTTAGTTTAGGGTTTTTTGCCCTAGAAGGCAACCCCTCTCTTTGTATGAGGGCATTGTATTTGAGGCTGTGAGATAGATGTGTATTCGGTGTGTGAGCGAGAAACAGAGAGGTGAGACTGTGAGAGAAGACAGAGGATATTACAGCGGCTTTGCTGTAGGTTGTGTCTCTTCATTTTGCCGGATAATAGAAAGGAAGGACTGGCTGTTCGAGGTGGACGTAGCCCAAACTGGGTGAACCACGTATATCTGTGTCTCTCTTGTTTTGTGCGTTTTCTGTGTTTATATTTCTGCAATATTTTATGTGTTCCATTGCTCCGTAATATATAATTTTCTAACAAGTTAGTCTTCAAGTCATTTCAATGTCAAATTTAAGTCAGCTTTTTGGTCATTTTAGTTTCATAAATGAGTCAGATTCCTGTGTTGTTTGTCGAAATAATGACTCCATAGCCTAATGGACGAAGGCACTGTCTAGCTCTTCCAGAGATCTGCTGTTCTTGGCACCTCCAAGGAGCTACCATCCCCCATTGGAGCAAATGTTCGAGTCAGTTTGGTCAGTCCTCCGCCAGAGATCAAAACTCTTTATGCATTTCATTTTTTAGGAGTCTCGTTCCATCCACTCAGCTGCATTCCGCTATGGGCATGCCATAATCTGACGGAAAAGGTCATGCTAGTCATTTCCCCTCATGTCTAGCTCTTGCTGGCTTAGGTCTTTTGTCAATGATCACCAAAGTTCATGATAGTCAAGGTCTGGTCCTTTAATGGACAAAAGTCATTTTCGATCATTAGGTCTAGGGATTAATCAATTTGGTCTTTAAACATATCCAATAAAGCCATGCAGGCTAGAGTGAGGCCCTTACAAAGTTATGATTCAGAGAGTTTCATCGTCATGTTGATAGACTTCGACTGTTCTTCAAAACTCTGTTTTGAAGAAAAGTCAAATAGTGTCATTTGTGATAAAATTTGCAAAAAAGTCATCAGTTGATTTCTTCAGGTGCAGTCATGGTTTCCGTAGCCAAATGCCCTGTCATGCAAGCCCCGCAAAGAGTGTTGAAAATTTCATCATTTGAGCTAAAATTTCAAAGGGAAAAGTGAAATTCAGTATTGCTTTAAGTCAGTGAAAAAGTGTCAAAACACAACATTAGCAAAATGGGTTTTTGAAGATGAAAAAATAAAACCCATCACTTCAAAGCCTTTATATACAAGTTTCCACCAAAATCAAAGTCATTGTGCTAATCAAGGTTATTGAGAAACATAGCAAGGTGTTTGAGAGGCAAAGTGCGTGTTTGGAGTGAAGTAGGAGGTGGTTTCCAAGGCGTGGCGCACACACACAGGGGCGCGACGCACACACAGGGCACAACGCACACAGAGACACCCCACAGCGCAAATTTTCAACGGGCGCGGCGCACACCCACAAAGGGTCAAAATTGTGCCAAATTTCCTCAAATTGCTTGTGAAACCCCTCAAATTGACCGGTAGGCTCTATATCATGGCTTGCTCATCAAATTTTATGAACGATATGGTGGTTCTTGGCTATGTTTAATTGCCACAAAACTCATAAAACCAACCACTCAAAAAACATCAAAACTATGGTGGCTAGGGTTGCAAAATTGTGGTGTTAATGCCAAGGTTCCATTTTCAATCCTCATTTTTCCCTTGCTTGCCATTTTTCCCTATCCCCCTTTCTCATTTTTCCTATTATCCTACCCTAAAACACTACCAAACCCTATTCCCTATCCCCTCCTCTTATTTGTCATCATAACACCCCAAAACCCTACCTTATCAAAACCCAAAAAACCCTACCCTATCAAATACCTAAACCCACTACATATCCCTAAACAAACGTCTCCCCATAACACCTATTCCCATCATATTACTCCCTTCCTAATACTCCCTTGTTTCATTGTTCCCCTTGGTGGCATATATCACAACAACACCTAACTTCACACCATCATCAAAGGGCATGCCCAAGTACAATACACACCGCAGTCATGGCATCTGAGCATTCATCAAAGTATGAGATGGAGACACAAAGTGATTCATCCTCAGAAGAACAGGCTCCCAGGAGACATCACAAGAGTGGCAAACATGTCAGGGATGAGCCCACTACCCTCACTGAATTACAAGCATGCCCTCTTGCCCATGTTTCCAGCATCTATCATGTTTTGAATTTTGTCAAAGGGTGGCTAATGTTAGAGTTCATCATGAGTTGGCCCGTCATTTTGTGCTTCACCTACATGGAGGTCAGTCTATCTTGGCCGAGGTCACCTTCACATTGACACCCAAAACTATATCAGTGGCAACCGGCATACCGAATGTTGGAGAACAATGGCACAAGAAAAAGAAGGTGGATAGGCAACACTACGAGCCTTACATTAAGGCCAGATTGAGGAAAATCACAAGAGTCTTTCCATTCAGATATTTGAAAGACGAGTATGCTCCACTCATGAAATTGACCATGAAATACTTCAGCTGTGAGGGGAGGTTCTCTCATCTATATGCCTATCACATCAGGTTGCTCATGCAATCGACATACCGAATGTTGGAGAACAATGGCAGAAGAAAAAGAAGGTGGATAGGCAACACTACGAGCCTTACATTAAGGCCAGATTCTTGAGGCAACTCACAAGAGTCTTTCCATTCAGATATTTGAAAGATGAGTATGCTCCACTCATGAAATTGACCATGAAATACTTCAGCTGTGAGGGGAGGTTCTCTCATCTATATGCCTATCACATCAGGTTGCTCATGCACTTTACCAGGGTGCGGATGATGAACCTCCCATTTTTCATTTGCAGGAACATAGAGAGGATGAACACCTCATGCAGCACAAGACCCCTCAGCAGCAACCTAACAGTGTTTATCACTTTGCTCTTATCCGGATTTTGGTGGATCATCAGTTGGGATTGCAGGGCATTGCTTGGGAGGACTTCATCTCCCGTGACCTCTTCAGCACTTCACAGGTATTATCAGAGATTGAGCACGAGATAGATGGTCCTTCTCATCAGTATGAGTGCCACGAGACCACTACTATGCCAGTATTCATCACCTATCAGAGAGGCAATAGGAGTTTGTTTGCAGTAGTAAAGCGAGTGTTATCTCCACCCGGGGTGGAAGGGTCCTTGCTTCCGATATTGAAAACACAGGTATAGGACAAGGGCAAGAGGCCCATGCATGACGAGGGGCCATCAGGTGAACAGGAGGCCGACTTCATCCTCATTCAAGATGATGATGCAGATGTGGAGAGTGCCAAATTTAGGATGACCATTCTGGAGAAGAACACGGAGATCCAAGACTTGTCACTCAATTTGGAGAGGTCCAAATGGATCATAAGGTATTTGGAGCAGAGGAATAAACAGCTTGAGGACCAGCATGAGATCATGGAGCTGCAAAGCATCCGTGAGAATCGACAAGCTGCCTAACAAAGGAGGATTGAGCTCACTACCTTGGAACAAGAGATTAACAATGACCGTGAATCTTAGCTCAAGCGGATCAAAATCCACCTTGAGAGACTACTTGAGAAGGCTGACAGAGACAAAACCATACTGAGGAGGATGGTTTATCATTATAGGGCACGGATAATGAGTGCGAAGGCTCAGATAAGGAGCTTGAAGGCAAAATTGAGCAAAGCAACAAAGAGGAAAAAGAGGAAAAAAGAGCAAGATCAGCTTCAAATCTTGGCTGAAGCCTCTGTGGACTAGAATAGTGCCTCTTAGAGAACCTCCAGCCCAAATTTCAAGAAATTTGGGGCAATTTTGGTCACATGGCAATTTTTTGGTCACAACATAGGTTTTTTGTCCCTATGCGCCGCACTACTGGCACAACGCTTAGGATTAGGAGCTCCAAATTGGAAATGGCTTGCATTTTTGGATTCAACATGAAAAATCACGACTACTGGTACATGAACAAGAAATTTGGGCATGATTTGAGTCTCCAGGAGGTCAAAAACACTAAAAAAATGACCTCTCTGCCCCTATTTTGACACACAGAAAGCAGTCTTGGGAGAATGAAGATTTGGAGGGGAAAATGAGCACCAAATTCATAAATTCCACTTGGGTTGGAAAGTATACAGGCCAGGCTTTCCAACAAGCACACTTGGGCAGATTTTGGACTCCTATAGGTGCCTCAAAACACCCTCCAAAGTGGCACAACACATATAGGGAAAAAGGCCAAATTCACCTCCGTTTCGCGAAATTTCGATTCGCGCCTTTCTCCAAGTGGGCCCGCTCATCTACACTTCACTTTTTTCGTCAACTAAGGGAAATTTTAAAGAGTTTTGCGTCTATCCAAGTGGCAAAGGAAGGCAAACGGTCACCCAAAGCCATTTTTCATTTTTGTAATGCTGCACCTGTAGCTAATGGTTGGATTTCCATCTCCATTTTGTAATGATTCGAGAAACTCCCCAACCCTTGGTCATTCTATCTCCTCATGGCATGTTATATTTATTGTATGCAAACCATTTGCAAAGGGTTGGTTGATTGTAACTTCTGGGAGACTGTGGGAGAGAACTCAGTTCTTCATTGTATATTTTGACAGAGGATTAATGAAAGGTAGCGGCTCTGTTTCATGAGATTCATGTGGTTGTGAGTGTAGCAAATGTGTCCCTTTATGTTTCATATGTATTTCGTTATGTGTCACAGTTCATTTCATCTTCATTTCCAATGAAATTTTCGCAGTAAGATAAGGTAGAATTCATATTTATTGCTCTGCCTCTGGGAAAGTTTCATGTATGTGTTCTTCTTTCTGTTGAAAAGGATTCATGTGTTTATGCCCTTTTCACCCTCCTAAACAATCTTTCCTTTCCACATTACTTCAAATTTAATTTCTATAATTTCCGCCTGTCTTGCCTCATGAAGAAATCTGTGCCTTTGTATTAAATTCTCTGCTCATTGCTGTCTGTTGGTCCCATACCATCCCAGAAACTCAGTCAGTCATAAAAAATTGCTTCTTGTATCCATATTTACTTACTAGCCTAAGATCAATATTTCATTGTGAGTCATCTCAAACCATTTCATTTACTTATTCGCTGAGCGTGACACGGAGAGAGCCCTCTCCTGTTCTGGTAGGGCTAGCTACCAGACTGAGCGTGGTTTGCGGTTACCCTGAATTTTTCCTTCCTTCAGCCTAAGGAAGATTTAGGTGCTAACAAATACCATGCATGAAAACCACACTTAGAATCTATGGTATTCTTAGATGAGATCAAGTAACCATTATTTCACTCAATATTGTGGGATAGTACCATGGTATGGACCCTTGGTATTCTTTAACCTTATTTTTCCATCCCATACATGCTTTTCCTTCTGTGAAACTACATGCATACGTATACACTCTTTTTATTCTATGTACCTGCATGTATACACTACTTGGACTAGGGTAAACAACATACACAAATTAAAACATCCTGCTTCCTCAATTTCTTGATTATGATATGTAATCCTTTGTCCCATCATCCTATTCTTCTGTACCATTACTCTGTTATCTTTGAATAGACCTGTTACAATGTGAGTTGCCTTTTATCAATTTTGAACTGACCTGTATGTGGGTTTCCATCAAGGAAAACACATGTATCATAATGCCAACAATCTCCCCCTTTGGACTTGATGGCAACCATATTGGTGTTGATCATTTCAAGTTATAGAACCTGTTAGATATATCAAGCAACACCACTTTAAGCTGTAGAACCTATTAGATATATAAAGCAACGCCAACATACTCTACCCCTTTGACATCAAGGGAAAATGGTGGACCAAGATAGTCTCCCCCTTAGTACATACTGAGATTCACTATACTGTCCATGCTCTCCCTGAGCACATGCAAAATCTGCAGAAATACTTTTCAAATGGATAACATGACTCTATAACTCAACTATGTGAGTATGACCTTCCTATCACTAATGACTCATACATACATCATTCACCCAACCAATTGGGGATACACAAAATGTTCGTACATGATTGAAAATTGCAATTATTACATCATCCTTCCCATGCATAGTGGGGTACAAATTACATCGTATGTCCAAAATGACTTATTCATAATAGACTATGACAAAAAGAGACATATTATTACACCATAGGTATTTACGTGACAATTTCAATAAATGATATTAATAACTGAGACCATAGCTGAATTCAACAACCATGATGCCAACAATGCATAATGTTTCGAAGGCTAACGCTCCCCCTGAACCTGTGCTACCTGTGTATTGTCAACAATTCATTCATCACGACATCTTCATCAATCAAATAAAAACCAATGAGAAAATCATATGAGTAGACTGTAACCATCAATATCAAAGTGAATGCCAATGTCAGAAACTAATTTTGAGTCTAACCCATTATTTTTCTATAAGAAAAAAACATGTACCACTGCTTGCACAAAAACTTGCATATATACATGACTCTGCTTCATGAAATCTACATATAGGAAACATTCCTCCGAAAACTGGTTTTAACAACAGGACGAGGCAAAAACAAATCCCAGCTTTTGCTTGAGATATTCAAATTCTTCTCTAGGAAGAGGTTTGGTAAATATATCAACAACCTATTCTTTGGAGGGAACATACTCCAAATAACCTTTTTTTCAAGCACTTGTTCTCGTTGAATTGGTACTTAATGGGTATGTGCTTGGTATTGGAGTGCATGAATGGATTTTTTGAAATACTAATAGCTCTTGTATTATCACATAGAATGGAGATGGGTGGAGAACATGTGATTTGAATATCTTTTAATGTTTGCATCGACGAGAATAGTTGTGTGCAACAAGATGCAACAATCACATATTATGCTTCAGCTATATATAAGGCAATCAAACTTTGTTTCTTGCTGAACCAAGATACTAATCGTGATCCCATAAAGAATGCACCTCCACTAGTACTTTTTCGGTCATTAACATTTCTAGCCCAATCCGCATCTGTATGTGCATGAAGAATGAGATCTGTATCTGTAGGATACAATAGACCAAAGTCTTGAGTTCCTTGGAGATATTTGAATAATATTTTTACTTCCTAAAGATGTGATTCCTTTGGATTGGCTTTAAATCTTCCAAAACTTCCTACCACATGCATGATATCTAGTCTAGTACCTATTAGATAAAGCAGATTTCCAATCATAGATCTATACTCTCATTGATTCATTATATGAGATTCATCATTAGAACTAAGACTACATCCTATTACCGTTGGAATACATACCAGTTTGGAATCTTCCATTCCATGCTTCTTCAGAATTTTCTTGAGATATTTAGTTTGTGAGAGAAAGATGCCATCTTTTGTTTGTTGCATTGTAGACCAAGAAAATAGGTTAGTTCTCTAAGTAAATACATTTCAAATTCTGCGTAACATAAGCAAAGTTTTGTCTCATAGATTCTTCATTATTGCCAAAGATGATATCATCAACATAAACAACAATAATTAGCAGTTTATCATTCTCAATTTTTGTATATAAGTTGTTGTCTGCAGATCCTTTTGTGAAACCTTGTTGTTGAAGATATTTGTCAAGATGATAATACCATGCCCTCAGAGACTGTTTTAGTCGATATAAAGCCTTTTTGAGTTTTCATACAAGCTTTGCATCATTTCCTAGAATGAATCCTTCTGGTTGTTCAATGTATACTTCTTCTACTAAATCTCCATTAAGAAATGCAGATTTTACATCCATTTGATAAACTTTGAATTTTCGAAAAATTGAAAGAGAAAGGAACATTCTTATGGCTTCAAGTCTAGAAACAGGTGCAAAATTTTCTTCAAAGTCTATACCTTCTTGTTGAGCATACCCTTTACAAACAAGCCTTGCTTTATTCCTAATTACCTCTCCATTTTCATTCAACTTATTCTTGAATATCCATTTTGTCCCTATAGCATTTTTATCATGAGGTATAGGAACTAATTCCCAAGTATCATTATTTTCAATTTCGTCAAGTTATTCATCCATGGCCTTAACCCAACATTCATCTCTACTAGCTTCATTTATATTTTTTGGTTCTACGAAGGATAATAATTCTAGATAACTAGAAGATCCTAAAAGAGTTCTTCTTGTCTGTACTCCAGACCCTTTTTCTCCTATAATTTGAGATTCTCGATAAGTCTTTTGAACATACTTGGATGTAGCCTTTTCCTTGTCATATGTATCTTCTTCTGATGCTTCATTGGTTTCTTCCTCTATATCATTTTGATTTGATACAAGAAAGCATTCACCATCTTCATTATTATCATATTCCTTTGTTGATGTCTCCTGTTTCAGATTTCCGCATGCTTCATCGATTACAACATCAATGCATTCAACAATTTTCTAAAGTCTCTTATTATAACATTTGTATCCTTTACTTCTAGATGAATAACCAAGAATATTCCTTCATCTGTTCTGGGTTCAAACTTACCAAGTTTTTCATCAGTCTTTTTGATGAAACATTTTCTTCCAAAAACTCTAAAATGTTTTACAATGGGAGGCTTACCATACCAAAGTTCATATGGAGTTTGATCACTATTTATACGTACATGAGCTTTGTTGAGAATATTTACTGTAGTATGTGCAACTTCACCCTAGAAGGTATAAGGAGTCCTAAATTCATCAAGCATAGCTTGAGTCATTTGTTGAACTGTTCTATTCATTCTTTCCACCACGCCATTTTGTTGAGGAGTTATGGAAACAGAGAATTGTCTCTTTATTCTATGTTGTTCACAAAATTCAAAAAATTCATCTGATATGAATTCTCCTCCCTGATCAGATATGAGACATTTGATTTTTAGATCCAATTCATTTTCAACTAAATCTTTGAAGACTTTAAACTTTTCAAATGCTTCATCTTTATGTTTTAATAAACCAATCCAACACATTCTAGAAAAATTATCAATGAATAAAATGTAGTATTCTTCTCCACAAGGTGACTTTTTCCTCGTTGGTCCACAAAAAATAGTATGAATGAGATCAAGAGGCCTACTTGATGATCCTTCCTTTGCATTGAATTGAAATCTGGTTTGCTTACCGAATTGACATGGTTTGTAGATGGTATTTTCTGGGATGATGATATCTAGAAGATGACGAACCACCTTGAACCTGCATGGTTTTCTTATTTGAGAAAAGCTTAGATTCCCCAATCTTCTGTGGCATAACCAGTTCTCTTCTGTTTTTCTTAGATAACATTGTTCTTGACCTCCTTTTAGTATATATAGATTGCTTGGAGTACTTGTACCTTTGATTATGGTTTTTCCTATGTCAAGCTCATGAACCACACATTCTTTTGATTGAAACACAACTTCATTTCGTTGATCACACATTTGACTAACACTCAATAAATTATGCTTTAAACCATCAACATACATAACATTTCCAGCTTTAACCTTTCCTTTTAGATAAACAAAACCTTCACCCTTAATGGCAGCTAATGTGTCATTTCCAAAAGAGACATTATTTTATTTTTCTAAAGCAGTGTATGAAATGAGTTTATCTTTATCACCTGTCATGTGTTTTTAGCATTCACTATCAATGTAGCACTAATTTTCTTGTCCTTTTGCAAACAGATCTATGCCACATCTTTCTGACTGCAGTTCCTTCTTTTTCCATACCTTGGAGTTGGATGATGTTTTCTCCTATTGATATGTTGGCCGAAATTTTCTTCTACATTCAGATTCTTCATGACCAAAGTTATTGCAAAATGAACATTCAATTTCATCTTCAAGAGGAGAAAAGTTATTATAAGAGCTCTTCTTGATTCCGGTCACGCTCCTTTGTTTTCTTGCTTCTCTAGTCATGATAGTTTTGTAAACAACACATTGAGCAACCTTATGACCACAATTATGGCATGAAAAATTTTTTCCATTAAAGAAGAAGTTTCTGTGATCATAAAATCTTTTGGTATTTTCACCTTTTGGTTGGTGATTTTATTGATGTTCACCTTTTGGAGTAAAATGAGCATGATTTACTTGGGGAGTACCTTTAGGAGTTTATTGAGGATTGACACATTGTTCACTGGTTTTTTTTTCTGCATCTAGATAGCTTCTGGTGATGGCTGAAGACTTTCCTGGTTGGGATGTTTCTACAATGTATCCAAGACCAGTCTTTATAAGAGGAGAACACTGAACCTTGATGATTTCATCTAAGGTTTCTAATCCTTTAGCAAATCAATGATTCAAAGATTTTGTCTTCTCAAGTTCTTTTCTTAGACCGACTACACATTCTAATTTTTCATTGTTCTTTTCCATTTCAATGAGTTGATGTGTCAAAGTGTCTATGGCCATATTCTTTCCTTCCAAACAGATTTTAAGTTGAGTGATTTCTTCAAGAAACTCTTCTTCTTCTAAGGCATCCATAAACTCATCATTTTCATAAGCCATGAGTAGTTTAATATCCTATTCAGATTCACCTTCATCACTATTAGATAGGCCATCACTATCTTCATGAGTATACTAACTTCTTCTATTAACAAATTGTTTCATATTATGTTGGGTCCCCATAATACTAGTGATTACCCCATTACTATTTTAGTTGTACCCCTTATTAATATTGTTGTGCCCCTATTGTGCCCCATAGAAGCCCACTATTGTTATTATTGTGCCCTTACATTATTATTGTTATGTACACTCTGATTATGTTATGACCCCTTAGACTCCTATATATAGAAAGGAGGCCTTTTCATTTGTATCATCGAAGAATTGTTCATTTATGTAATGTAAAGGAGGTTGCCCACTTGAAGAGGCTGAATTCTAAGACGTTGATCTATCTTTTCTATCTTTTCTTGAGCTGGTTTCATAACATTTGGTATCAGAGCTTTGGATTCTAGGTTTTCGCTGCTCCAAACATGTCATCGTGGAATTTTTGCTATAACTTTTTTTAGGCGACGTTTTAGAAGTTGAAAAAAAAAACCCATTTGAGAAGACATCGCGCTAAATCTCGGGTCCGAATTTCAGAGAATTTTGTGCTATAATTGCAGAGATATGATCTGAGGAAGTTGGTCTTTTTGCAGACTCCTGAATTACATTCCAAACAGGTGACTTGGGGAAAATCGTCATAACATTTTCTCTGAGCATTGGATTGAAATTTTGTAAAAGGGTGCAAAAAGAGGACGAATTGTAGTTTCTTCTATATATTTTTCAGAGCCAGAGGTCAAAACAGTGACTCATGGAACGTCGTACAAATTTTCTCTACTGAATTAGTCTATAATCAGGTCACTGTGGGAGATTTGGCATAACTCTTCATTGGAGAATCCAATTGGGATCAGACTGGTGGCATTAGAAAGAGGAAACAGAGGGCTACCACAGGTCACAATTTCAGAACTAGATGAGCCGAAATTATAGAGACACATCAGAGGCAATATCGAGCTCCTACAAAGTTAAAAAAGGTGTGTATATTTTTTAAATGTTTGATTAAGCTTGGTTTGAAAATTTATTTTGAAAGAATTCAAAGGGCATAGTGAAGCATTATTATCAGTAATTGATGCCCCGAAGAAAGAAAATGGAAACACCTAGTAGGCGACCTG
>APFE030453682.1:57492-99021 GCA_000404065.3 Pinus taeda | reverse complement strand
GAAAGAAGTTTTGTTGTAGGTGATTGGGTATTTCTACGGCTACAACCATATAAGAAAATGTCCCTCAAGTAAGCTAAGAAGGATAATAAATTATCACCAAAGTATTATGGTCCGTACAAGGTGTTGCAAAAGATGGTACTATGGCATACAAATTGGAGCTTCCTGCAGCTTCTCGATTGCACCCAGTTTTCCATGTTTCATGTTTAAAGAAGGTTATAGGCGACAAGCTACCAGTTCAAACAATATTGCCAGAACTTGACGAGGAAGGAAAAATTATATTGGAACTAGAAGCAGTCACAGAAACAAGAACTCGAAAACTATGAAATCGATCAATTTCAGAATATCTTATCAAGTGGAAGAACTTATCTGCTGAAGATTCCACATGGGAGGATGAGAATTTTATACATAAGCATCCATAACTACTCAAGCGTTGAGGAAATCACTTTTTTTGAAGAAGAGGGGCATGTTGGGTTCCCATAATACTAGTGATTACCCCATTACTATTGTAGTTGTACCCCTTATTAATATTGTTGTGCCCCTATTGTGCCCATTATTGTTACTATTGTGCCCCCATAGAAGCCCACTATTGTTATTATTGTGCCCTTTACATTATTATTGTTATGTAGGCTCTGATTATGTTATGACCCCTTAGACTCCTATATATAGAAAGGAGGTCTTTTCATTTGTATCATCGAAGAATTGTTCATTTATGTAATGTAAAGGAGGTTGCCCCCTCGAAGAGGCTGAATTCTAAGACGTTGATCTATATTTTCTATCTTTTCTTGAGCTGGTTTCATAACATATTACCTTTTGAAAAATCCTTTCATTTGTCATGGTTATCTTTATGAGGACATTTGGCAGCATAATGACCAACTCTACCACAGGAAAAACATTTGAAGGGAAGCTTATCTTTGAATCTTCCGGTACCCAATTGAAGTTTATTCACAAAGTTTACCTCGTCTTCTTCTGATATATATCCTGATTCCTTGAGATCTTCCTTTTCTTTTACCTTTGCAGAGGATTTGAAAGAAACTACTCTGATTTATGATGGACTCGATTTCCTCATTTCAAAGGTAGTTAAAATTCCATGAAGTTGAACAACAGTAACTGATTGTAGATCTCGTTTCTCTTCAATGGCAGATACTTTTGACCCAAATTTAGAAGATAGAGATCTTAAAATTTTCTCTACTATAGTAGCCTCCTTTATTTCTTCACCCAGATTATTCATACTATTTACAATCTCATCTACTCATAAAAAGTTACTAGCAATACTTTCATCACTATCCATCTTGAGAGTTTCATATTGAATTTTGACAGTTTGGATCTTAGCACGTTTTATGTGGGAGTCTCCTTCATAGCTCTAAATCTTGCAAACTATATTACCCTTCTCCTCAATCGAAACAATTGTGAATGGTTGGCCTGATGAATGTGTTCAATCAAGAAATGGATGAAGGGGACTATGTCTATAAATGAGGTAAGTGGGGAAGCCAAATTAATCTACATGATGAATCAATACTTCATGAAGAACTTGACCTTGCATGAAAGATTAGACCAAGGTAGAGAAACTTGAATTTAACCATCGTGTTGCTAAGTGTTGTTTCTCCTACAAAACCCTCCAAAATTTCAGCCTGCATCAAAATTTAAGAGCCTACTTTGACTTTACATGCTGTCATTTTATTTTAGCATCTACAACCATACTCCGAAATTTTGCTTATGCTTCGATTTTGGAGCCTTCCTTCCTATCCAAAAGATATTATCTTGCACTGATTCATGTATTCATACTTTGATTAATATTTATATTTTTATGCTTTTGTTTTCTTTTTTTCACATGTAAATGATCTTTCTATGTCACAAGCTAACCTCCTGACTTGGTCACACAATAGTTACATGTTTACTTCTAGAAACTATGCAATCCTTGAGGGAAAACAACCTTAATGATTGGAATTGCGTAGTTCAAACTGCCATCTAGGCCTGATCTCAGAAACTATGCAGTCATGGAAGGCAGCCCAACGTTGAGACTAGAAACTATACAATCCCTCACTGAGATCAGAAATTGCACAATGCACTAAGCCAAAAAGTTGCCATGTTCCTCAGAATTGTGCAATATTTCCTGACAGTGCATATGGAAAGTTTCCCCAAAAAAGAAAGAAAGAAAAAATCTAAAAAGAAAAAAGCATCCATAAAAAATAGGGACCATTATTAGTATCCCAAAGGGCTACACTTGCTATTTTTAAATCTTCCACCAAGTTTCACTTTTTCCTTGATTTTAGGCATGCATGCCATAAACCCTAATTCATTCAAATCTATTTAATCAACACCTTTAGAGCTCATTTTCATCTTTGATCTTGGATCTCTAGAATTCCCGAGGAGATCAAGGAACCTTCAGTGCGGTCACCATCTTTTTTTGGGTGAGTTTCGCTTTTGTCGTCTTTTGTTTCTTTTCTGTCTCTTTTTGTCGTTTCTCTTGTGTGAGTGATGTTTTACTTATTTCTCTTCATAGTTGCAGACATTTCAAATTATTTTAGCGTGTAGAACTATTGTTATAAGTTTTCGTTTACCTTTCACAACTGTCACATTGGTTTTCTTATTTTTGCACCAATGGTTGTCAATGTGGTGACTCTCCTCACATACTTGCTTTTCCTTCTATTTGTTTAATTTATGCACTTTATCTACATCGATTTAATCATACTTTTTCAGATATGCACCCAAGCTTACATCCTTACTCGCTTTTGCTCATTTTTCACACTTCCACTCGGTAGATTTGCACTTTATTTGGCCATAATTTTCCTCTCCCAGATGGGCACTGTGAAATCCTAAGGTTCAAGCTGAGAGCTTAACCTCTGGAACTGCGTAGTGTGCAGTACAAGCTAGCCCAACTGTGCATTGCATAGTTCTAGGGCTTAGCTTGTCACCTTGGCCACTAAGACTGCACAATCTATAGTCTCTCCCAGTCTCTGCCTAGGCTGAACTGTGCATTGCGCAGTCTCAAGTCTTAGGCTACACCCTTGGTTACTGGGACTACATAATGTGCAGTTCCCATAGCCAGTCTCCCTTGCTTTTTGATGAAAAATACGCAACCCCTCATATCAATTGCTTGAATTTTTTTTGATCATGATCTAAGGTCAAATTTGCAAAAGGCTAATGTTTTTTTTCCATGAGTGTCCTTTTTGTCCCACATGTACCACACTTGTGGAGCACTTCTCTCCAGTAGTCATTGTTACCATGGCACCAAAGAGAGTTGCTTCAAAAGAGACCACTGAAAGTAGTACTGGGGAAGCAGTTGAGAAAACACCACTAGATTTTCCATTGTATGTGGACACTCAAATGTTTATAGAAAAGGGGTCAACACTAACATGGCATGAAGTTAATGAAGCTCTTTTATTGAAGAGCCTTGATGCAAATCTAGAGGATGAAATGTTTATCTCAGTATCCGATAGTCAGAACTACACAAGATTGCATGTAGATATCCAACCTTCCCATGTGCATATGTCATCAGATGGATTGTTCCACACATTGATGAGAACACCATCGCATTGAGCAGTGCCAGCAGACAGAAGCTTGCTACCTTTTGGCAGAAGATTATTAGTAGATGTATCACTTGCCCGAGCTAGTGAAGCTCATGGAATAATTTTTCTATGCCACCAAAAACTATGTGAACAAAATATATATTATCAAAGGATGGGTAAAAGAGCCATTAAATTTTTGATAGACACCCACCCATTAATATAAGACAAAGTCACTCAGGAAGGCCTACCAACCCTTGGTTATCTTAGCTTGCAAGATCCATGGTCAACAGAGCATGAAGACCTTACCTAAAGGGTGGGCAGTCTTATTGAACCAGGTTGTGAACGAGGGGAAGCCATTTGACTTGTTAGATCTATTGGCTCAACAGTTGAGATTCCATGTAGCATAGGTTCGGAGTCCTCCCGAGGGTGAGAAAGAAAGGTTTTATATGTATGTGTATTTGCTGGATGCAATATGTGCACAAAATCAACTTCTTAGCATGAATTGGACATGGACACCACAAGAAAACGTCATGCATATCTATTGCAAGTTGCTTTCAGATTGCAGTCATTGAGGATTAATGGAAAAAATAACTGAACATTTCATCATCCTAATCTATAAGCTCAAATTTGAAGAAGAACCACCTTGCATGTCACGAGAAGAAATGGAGGCAATAACAAAGATCTTAGATTGGTATGCCTCACCAGGTGGCACTTTCCTTAGAGTGTTCGACAGAGAGAATCTACCACTTGTTTTACCAAGATATTCCACTAGCAAGCTTGTCATGCAAGAAGTGTAATATCATATTTCCACAGGGTTGTTAGTAGCTTTGCATAGGAAGAATAAAGCACCATGGCCCACTCTTCCTTTGCAAATTGTTTTATATGAGATAAAGAACTTGAAAGTTGCATATACCGAGGGAAATGAGATAGTGAAGTTTGAATTTGGTACTCAAGAATTTAATCCATATTATCCCCGTAGTATTTGCAAAGATCACTATGTGAGAATTCACTTTGAGTGGATCAATGAGCATTTTCATTGGCCAGAGGAGGACACATAGAGTAATTGCTATAATGCATCCAGAATCCATGAGCCAGTTAGTTTAGTAGGGACTTCATAGGATACTTTGTAAAGGGAATCAACTCTAGAAGAAACAACAACATAAAGCAACAATGCCATGTAGGACAAGGGAAAGATAAATATTACGGACAGTCCAATGGGAAAACAAAGTTGCAAGATGAAAGCATATCCTATTCTTATGAAAGCAACTATAGCAGCTGAAGTGAAGATGAAGCAGAGTATGCAAAGAGAAGAGTGGAGGAAGAGAGAAAATAAAAGGTTGCAGGAATCAAAATCGAGGTTGTAGTAAGAAAACCAAAAGATGAAGGAAGAATGAGAGTTGAGGAGGAGAGAACAAGAAGATAAGCAGAAGCAAGAAGAAGAAGAAAGGAAAGGCGCAATGGAAGGAGAAACAACACTGATAGAGGTTGAAGAGAAGGAACAAAACCAACCAAAAACTGAGGAAGGTGAACAAATGTATGAACGGGAGGTTTCTCAATAGATTGTGCACTTGATTGAAGTTACAAACATGGAGATGGAACATGAGCCATAAAATCAAGATGTTGATTTGATGCTGAGTGCACCATAGGTCACCGTTCAATCTCCACTACCTCCAATAATAGAGCCAACCCCGAGTGAGGAAGGGGATGTTGTTCCTATTGATGATGATATGGTAATGGATGTGTACAATATGTCATTTGATGAGTTCCAAAAAAATATTGTACAGGCACGAAGAAAACATTTTCCGGATGATCACACATCACCTGCATTTGTTAGAGAAAGGGTGATAAAGGCAAACACTAGAAATAATACAAATTCCATTACTGAAGCCAACTTGGCCTTTGCATGCAACAAGATCAAACATTTAGTATTTGATGGATGAGAATGAGAAATTGACATAGAACTTACAGGTTGTTAGGCAAGAGGTAGAGCAATTCCACACTGCAGCGCAAAACACAGTTTCTGCATAGGTCTACTTGGAGGAGATGAGAGCAATGATACTTTCCAAAGTATAAACACTTGGAGAAACCATGCGGAACTTATATGAGGAGTTTGTGACCATACATAAAGAAATTTTCCATTTGCATGGCCTACAACAATAAAGCAAAGATTTTGTTAAAACTCTAAAGAACGTACACGCTTCCATTACTTATGTGCAAGAATGGGAAATGCGATACAAAGGAGCATTGCTTGAATTAGTGAATAAAATGAAGCCACATGTAGAGTTGAAGAGAGTGAGAGTTTGGATGTTGATTCAGAACAACAAGAAGCTCGCCTCAATTATTGGTAACTTTCAGGCCTCATATGTACAATTATTCAATAGTTTGGATGTCTTCGTGAAAACACACAAGATCCCATCAGTGGGTTCCTTCACCAAAGCTAAACCCAAGAACTAGGTCCAATAGGAGATCGAAGACTACTTGGAGTAGCTGGGACATATTTCCACCGAGGAAGGTTTTGAGCTAAACAGACAAAACATGCAGAACTACATCAGTGGTCCTATCCAAATTAGAACAATGTTGCTCATACTTCAGGGGGAAGTTGAAATTGGTTCCAAGTCATTGTACCTGAATACCATGGAAGCTAGAGTCTGTTTCCAGCCAAAAACCATCACATAGTTTGGGGATGTCATTGCACAATATCAATCTTGGCACCAATATGTTACAATGAAGCATTAAGTAGAATTTTCTGAGCTAGAGTTCTCCCAAAATCAAGCATCATAGTGTTTTGTCTTGTTAGGCTTTCAAGTTGTTTCTACCCTATTTTTTCTTATATAGGTACATGTGTAAATTGTAATATTATGTGTAATTATGTTGTAAATGAAATTATAAGTGTCAATATTGGAATATGAAGAGTCATGATGTAATGTAATGAGTCATTTTGTAAAGACGTTGAAGAGTCCTGAGGCTAGTCCAAAGGTCACAAAGGGGAGTTGAAGAGTCATCCACCCCTTGTTATAAATAGAACCTCATAACTCATGTAAGGTGCTTTTGGGAGCCAAGATTTTGGCTAGGCTTAGGATTAGGAAGAGTTTGGGAGTTTTGTGAAGAGCCTTGGCTTCTCCATAGCCTAGAGTGACTATACTTCTTTGGAGGAGCATGTGTTCTTGACTTTAATGTTCCACTATCAGGGCTAGTGGTCCATCAATGGTGTATGTATGAATGGAACTTTCACTTATAATAAAAATCAGAGTTGACACACTTTCATCCATATGTTGTGAATATAGTAGGACTATTCTTGTTGTATTTTCAATGTATGTTATTTATATTACTCTTATGCTTATGCAATATTTCGTTTGCATTTGTATGAATCTTGTTGAATGTATGTTGTTGTATTAATTCATCACCTTAACTTGTGGACTATTCTGCATGTTAGCTCGTGATGTCATTATGCTCGTGTGTTCCTTTTAAGCTGCATACTATCACATTATTCCAAGGGGCACACTTCCTTTTCCCTTCATGTGTTGGAACCTTCATACATCGCACTTGGCTTTCCGCAAGGTCACACACTTTCTCTCACCAAAGTTATTGTACTCCACTCTGCGCATTTTCACAGTCAAGACATAACATTACCACACACTGCTGGGACTCCTACTCCAAACAGTGTGAGGTGTGGTAGGGACTTCATATCGGGGAGATCCCCTAAATGTTGGCAGGTCTAATACCATCAACAATAGTAGGAGTCATTCCATGTGTTTTCTCTAAGTTTTCCTATCCCTATTGGAAGAAAACCAAAGTGTTGTCTTTTGGCATGGGAAGTGTTGCGTATTGCATAAGTGTAGTTATGGATCATTTCAAGGGGTAAATTTGATGCCAATGAATTCCATTTATCATGTAGACATGTGTTATACTCATTCCCAAAGTTTTATGCACTATCGCACAAGTGTCGTCACTGTCGTCGCAAAGTGTATCTTAAGTGTCACACTTGGAGGATGTTCTTGTATTGCAGTCACATTGAGGGGATAATGTGGTTCATGTATTTTGAGTGATAAATTTCCTGTCATCAATTTTTCTGAGTGTGTGACCATGTTTATGTCTTGTCCTTCCTCACATTTACCTCAATGATCCCACACTTAGCCAAATTCTAAAAATTTCTTGCTCGAGCAACAATCCTTAAACCATCCCTCCTTAACTAAGCACTGCACAAAATCAACCCTCAATCTCAGCCCTTTTCTCTTTGAACTGCACAATGCATAGTTCATGCCTTCTAGAACTATGCACTATGCAGTCTCAGTGCTCAACCATGATCCCTTGAACTTCATAACTGAGAAGTTAAACCTCCCAGACATCTTCTTCTGCACACTGCGCAACATCAAGTCTCAAGCTTCCAACCTTCCTCCTTAAACTATACAACTATGCAATCCCTAAGCCTTTCTCGCTCCAGAACTACATAGTGGGAAACTTCAAGCCTCAAGGTTGCCTCCTTGAGATCCTCAATTGCACAATTAACCTGCCCTAGCCTTCTTGAATTGCGCACTGCGCAATATTAAGCCTCAATCCTTGCTCCTGACCTCTGGAACCACACACTATGCAATCCCTAAGCCAGTCTCTCAATCAAATACCTAGATCTAGCTTAGTCAATGATTTCCATGAAGCATGTTAAACTAGGAGTTTTCAGGTTGATGTCATCTTGTCACAAGTGGATTTTAGTTGTAGGTACCATATTTTCAAATGAAAGGATGATGAAGAAGGAGAAGGATAAGGAGACCATTCTAGAAGACACCTATGCAGCTACAAAGACAAGTTGATCATTGAACGAGAATATGAAGGGACACCATATTGTGACAAAAACTAGAGATAGATATCATATTGAATACCCCCTATCTTCAAGCCTTATGGAGGAGGAAGAAGAAGAATGTGTACCATGTTTCAAGAAGACACAATGATATTAACAGATAGAATGAAATGACATTGCCATATCATTGTTCAATCCATGTGATCAATGTCATGTCATGTCTTGTCAAGGTGTTATTTCAAAATTTTATCTCAGTCATCATTTGCCACATAATTTGTGGATATGATTATGTAGTTTTCAATGGATGAGAAAGTTAATGTAAAGTGGAAGTCCAAGAGTCTTCTATAAAATGTGAAAAATCATGAAGGAGTCAAAAGGTCATAGGGAAGTCAAAGATTCATGAGGGATGTCCAAGAATCATAAGGGTGGTGAATGTTCACATTTGTTATATATACACCCTTATAACTCATGAAAAACACTTTTCACCTGGGCTCCTCCTACCAGGAATTAGAGAGGAAGATAGTTCTTTTGGAGGAGAAAGTGGTTACTCTAATTATCCACTATTGGAGATAGTGGTGTTCATTGTACTAATGTATCTTGCAAATTTTTCTTAATACTTTAAGCTCATTGAGCCAACACTCTTTCATGCATGTGCTGTAAATGTTGTAAGACTTTTTGTTGAACATTTTTAATATATGTTGTTTTCATCTGTACTAAAGAAATTGAACTATTTCGGTGGCTTTGGTGCTTATCTTGTTTAAGGTGTGTTGTATTTGTTTTTCACAATCATTGCTTCTATAAGAACTATCTCTCTAGTCGACCAATGGTTCATTCATATATATATGGTTGTGTGTCTTTATTAGATTAGTACCATTACTCCTCTCTTAAAGGATCAATTTTATTTCCCCTTCGGTAGAAGAACCTTGATACATTATGAAATTGAACATTCCATAAGACATACTCACTTGTTCATATGAAAGTACATGTACATTACTATTTTGTGCTGACCATCGCAGCAATGGAAAATCTCTAAGAAAAATGGCAATTAGGCCTTATTTTCGGAAGGGATCCTACACCCAAAGGTGCAAAGTCTAATTGGGACTTTTCATCGAGGAGACCCCCTTGCATGTTGGTGGGATCCAACACCATCAATAGGTTTTAATTGTTCTTCCATGACCTGCTAGTGATGATTGCAAGTACATAGCAAAGAATGCCAAGGCTTTGGAAGTAGATGGAAGTAGTGGAAGAATGAAGAAAAGCTTGTGACAAGAAGAATCTCCCAGATTCAGTGATGTGTGTTAAGAGACATATTGTACTAGATGAGATATGAGCTTAGAGGGAGTAGGAATATCAACATGTTTGAAGTATACCTTGATTGTTCCTAAGTTTCACTAGAAGCTTCTCCTAGAAAGAGGAAGAGGATCTTGAAAAGAGAATTAATCCAGTTTCTAGGAACATTTATAATATAATTATTGTTGCTTCTGTTATGAATTACATCAGATGGATGTAGAGGTCATTTCTCTCCATGAATAAATTGAGAAGAAGTGTACATGGAACCTCCTCAAGGTTTTGAGGGTCATGTAGGAGTCTCTTGTTTGCAAATAGAAGATTGTGTTGATTTTCTAGTGCAATCAATACTAATACAATTTTTCAAATTGACAACTACTTCTAATGATACAATTAGTATTCTTATAACATTTCAATCATTAAGTAGTTATACATGGAAAATATCAACCATTCACTTTCTTCAATAGAGAAATTGAGATCACAGTAAACAATGAGATAAGAGACATAAAAAATTAGGCTAGCATCCAAGGAAAAACCCATAAGAGGAAAACCCAACGATCTTTATTTATGAGAGAGAATTCAACTAATCAAATGTAGATCAAAATATTCCAAACAAGTTTTCAATTTTTTATGGCCTCAATAAATGCCAAGTAAAAATAATCAAAGGAGTGAGAATACAGTCAATGCAAGTCAAAGTCAAGGTTGGAACAGAAGGGTCAAATTTCAGCGTGAGGTAGCTGAACAAAAGGGCCGAAATTTAGTAAAAACCTCAGTCAATGAATCCAGCCAAATCTCAAACATTCTTATACTTTTGTCTCTATATTGTATATTTAGAAACTCTACTACTCTTGTTTTCATAGTGTCATTAAGACTATATTATTCCTAAATACTCTACTATTAACAGAATTTAACACTGTCTCTATTTATTAAGATTATATAAATATATAACTAACATACATATAAAATAAAGTAAAATAATCTAGGCTATTTAAGGTTGATTATCAACATCTCATTGATTTCTGTTTATCATACTCACTTTTGAACTATGAAAAATGTTCATTCACTCTATATATAACAAAGAGTAAGTCTTTTAAGAAATTATAAGAAATTTCAGTTTCTAGATCTAACAACTTCCTTGTAATTTTTCTATGTCGAGCATTTAAAATATATATAAAATCAATGCAGTTATTCTAAGGAAATAACTTCAAGTCTTTTTCCTTTTTTCTAGCCTATTTACTCAAATTTTATTTTCCATAGAATAGAATTTTGATACTAAGCATCTTACAACTTTTGATCGAAACTTATGCAGGGATGCAAAAAAATAAAAATATACACATAAACACAAAGATGTAGTAGAAATAAAACTTTGTTTCATTAGTATCAAAGAATTGAAATATGCTTACATACAAAAATGGAAATAAACTAGCTCGAGCGATGGTAGCTTATCTCTTAGAAGAGATGTGGTGGCTACATGCCTCTGAGCTGTGTTACGATGAGGCTCAAAGGCCTATTTATTATTGAGAAACAATGGAAAACCCTAAACATCCAAAAACCTAACCCTAGGAGATGAAGTGCCAAAACTGTGGGCCTCGTTTGGGTAAATTGGTACATCAACTTTCCCGGGTTGTAACTTTGGCATATGATCTCCGTTTGGCTATCATAATACCTTGTTTCAAAGATCTTAAAGATGAGGCCAAGAATAAATTGGTAAACTAGTTTTGGACCATTTTAGTCTCTTATTTTTTTTCCCCCCTAAAAACATCTTTTAGCCCCTCAAAACGACTCTGGAAGTTTAGAACCCAAAAAACTTCAAAAAATAATAAGTTGTGCTACAATTAAGAAAATTGAAAAGGAATAATGGTGGGGATCCAAGTGGAATAGGCGGGTGGCCATCAATATCCACCTAGATTAACCATCCCCCCTTAGGAATAAATGGTCCCCATTGCATTGAGTGCCTCCCTGAGATGGGAAAACTTCTGTTGAACTTGGTCCCTAGTGAGCCACTTTCCTTGGTGCAGGAGTCGGCCAAATATGAAAACTCAATACCATTGGATCTTCTGTTGGCGAGTGTTCTTGATTTGCATGTCCATGATCCAATCAGTTGTGGCCTATTCCATGTAATTTGGTTTAACTCTATTGGCGTGAGCTCTTCTGTGTCCAGTAATGGTGGAAAGTATGGTCGAAGGTGGTCCACATTGAACACTGGATGCTGGCCAAGGAATGGTGAAATGCTGAGATAGAAATCATTGTTCCCTATATCCTTCATGATGTTGTAAGGCCCATATCGAAGCGAGTGGAGCTTGCGGTGGGGATGATCGAGGTACTCTTTCTACAAATGTAACCAAACTTTGTCACCCACATAAAACTTGTGTGGCACCCGATGTTGTTCATGATGTTGCTTGTACTTAGAATTGACTCCGTCCAATATGTCATGGGCTTGCTGGAAGATGTGTTGAATTCACTCAATGAAGCTATTAGCCCTATCAGCTTCAGACTGGACATGAGATGAATCTACCTAAGTAGCTGCAAATGTTATGGCCACATCAATGGGACATAACGGTTGGAATCCCAACCCCACCTAAAAGGGATTGTGTCTAGTTGAGCTATGGATATATTTATTGTGGCTATGCTAGAAATAGGGGAGGCTTTCATCCCATGTGCATGAACACTTCGAGTTGTACATATGTAGAATGTGTACGATCATCCTGTTGACAACCTCTATTTGGCCATCAGTTTGGGGGTGGAAATCCATGGTCTTAGTGAGCTTGGTTTCCAACATTGACTAGAGACTTAACCAATGTACTTAGGAAATTGTTGTACTGATCTGAGATAATGGACTATGGGATCCAAAAATGTACCGACACTTGTTCAAAGAAGAGCTTAGCAGTGGATTCCATTGAGGTACTCTTGTTGCAGGCTACCAAAATGACCATCTCAGAGAATCTGTCGTTGACCTTGAAAACACAACCATTTCCATGCTTAGTAGAATGAAGTCCTGACATGTAATCCATGGAGATGAATTCCCAAGGTCAACTAGGAGTAGGCATCGAGTATATTGGCATTTCATCTTGATGGTTAGTTTGGAAATGGTGTAGGCAATGTAAGATTTAATGTACTTCCCAACATCTTGTCGAAGGTTTGAACAATAAAAATACTTCTACAACACTGCCACTATTTTGTCTAACCTGAAATGTCTAACGACCCGATTGTAGTGCACCTCCCAAATAATCTTGGCACACTCACTTGAAGGAACACAAAGGTGTCCCAGGTGGCATAATAATGCATCCTAGAGGTGAAAATTTGGAACTTGCTTGCCTTCCATGAGCGTCTAGTTTGTGTTACTGAATTTTGGATCACTCTTGTAAAGATGCACCACCCCATAGTCCCATGCCCACAAGAGTTGATTACAATGGTCAACACCATGAAAAGTGTTTAGCTGAGGTATTCTACAACATTTTTGGTGCTTCCCTTCTTTTACTTAATGTTCAGATAGAACTATTGTAGGTACGTGGGCCATTTATGATGGTGATCATTCTGCAACTTTCCTTGTGTCTATATGAACTGCAGGGGTTGATGGTCTGTGTGGATGACCATTTCCTTCCCCATAATGTAATGATTCCATTGTCAGAAGGCCTGCATAATGGAATACATATCTTTGTCACAGGTGGGATACTTTCAAACTATGTCCAAAAGTGTCTCATTTTGATATGCCACTTGATGTCCCTACAGAGTAAGAACTGCACCAATAACATAGTCAAAGGCATATGTCTTGATCTCAAATGGTTGTTGCAGATTTGGTAATGTGAGCACCGGTGAAGAATAGAGGCGATCCTTCAACTAGAAAAACACCTTTTGTTGGGATTCAAATCAAAAGATTTTTTTTTCTCATTCCTCCCTTGGTGACTTGACTCAAAGGCCAAGTTATATGAAAGAACCCCAACACGAACCTGTAGTAGAAGTTGGAAAGACTGAGAAAGATGTGGAACTTTGTTAGAGTGGTTGGGGATGGTCAATCCCGAATGACTTGTATCTTGGCTGGCCCACATGCACACCTCACTTATTAATGATGTACCCCAAATATTGAACTTGGGTCATACCAAAAGTGCATTTCTCCAAATTGGCACACAACTTGTGTTATCGTAGGGTTTCAAGGACGTTTTGAGTATGTTGGAGGTGTTCTTCCCAACTCTAGTTGAAGGTCAGAATGTCATCCAAATACACCACCATGAATGAGTTGGTGAAGGGTCACAAGATGTTGTCCATCATCCTCATGAAGGTTGCAAGGGCATTCATCAACTCGAAAGGAATGACCAACCATTCGAAAAGGCCCTCCTTGGATTTGAAGGCAATTTTCCACACATCAGAGGGTTCGATTGATACCTGGTGATAACCAAACTTCAGGTCAATATTGCTGAAATATTTGGCCACCTTGAGCTGGTCCAGAAGGTCATCAATCCATGGGATGAGATACCTCTTCCGGACAATGATGTCTTTCAGAACCCGATAATCAATACAAAGTCTCTAGGTCATATCCTTCTTCTGTACCTACACGATCAGGCTCACACAGGGTGATGAAAATGGCCTAATATTACCTTTTTACAATAACTCTTGAATCTGCCTCTTGATTTCATCATTCTTTAAAACAAAGCGTCAATATATCAGTCCATTTGGCAGTGGCGCACCTGGGGTCAGATCAATGGAGTGCTTAACATGACATTGTAGAGGTACCAATGTGGGTGAGGTGAAGATGTCCCTGTACTTCTCTACAACCTTTTCCATTTGTTTCTGCTATGCAGAGGAGCCTTGTCTAGAGGTTGTGGCCACAATCTTCTTCTTGCCTTGAGGGTGAATCATAAGGAAAATAAATTTCCTAGTTTGGGAAATGATCTTACTACATTGACTCAGAGTGATCAAAGAAATGATTGTAGGCGGTGCTACCTACAATATCTTGTACAACTTATTGACCAAAGTAATAATAACAATGTGAAGCCTAGACTCATACAAAACATGATGCTTCCACAATTATGGTTGGCCTAATAAAACATCACAAAATTCAAGAGGAGAAACATCACATAATATCTCATTTGTGAAGGGCTTGATGCTGTAGGGAAGGCAACACTGTTTGTTGACCTAGAGATCTCGTGCTTCTTGAAGCCACCTGATGGTGTACAATTGTGAGTGTGGTGTGGTTGGTAGGCCTAAAAACTTCATGATATCTGCTAAAATGAGGTTCTTTTGCCTCCCGTTATCGACAAGGAACTACAACGGAGAACCATTCACACACATTTGTGAGTGGAAGAGCTCCTCCACTCCTCTGGATATTCAAGCTCAGCCTTTTGGATCTTAGTGGTGGCAATGGTGGCACTAGGCTCTACATCAATAATCTGATTCCCTTTGTCATTTCCATTGTTATTTTTTGACTCAGAGTTGGAACATGCATCTGATTCGGAAGCCTTCAACGTGATCACAAGTGACTACTTGGTTTGGAACTCACTTGTGTTGTGAGTGGGGCTCTTATGGAACTCACACCATTTCTATGTTTCCTTCTTTGTCTTCATGGTGTTGTTCTTTGCTTGTGGCTTCAGGTTGTCCTAGGTCACCCCGCTTTGGATTTTTCCTTTATTCTGTTATTCTAGGGCACCTTTCCCTTGCTTCAGATTCACAGATCCAAAGTCTCGCTTCTTCTATTCAAATTTCTACTCGATCTTGATAGCGTATTGATAGGCGAAACCAAATGAGGAGATGTCTAGGAACTCCATCTCATCATGTATGTACTTATGTTGAAAACCACGATACTTGAGTACCAAATGCTACTTATAATCCTTGATACCTAGCTTCGTGCGAAGGGCATGGATAACATTTGTGAAATCCGACACATCTTGGTCCCTTCCCTGCCACAGTGTGGTCCACTTTATGTATTTATCTTCATAGCTAACGACAAGGTAATATTGTTCCTTGATGGCATCTTAGAATGAATTCCATGTGGGTGTGGCTGAAAATAGTGAGGATTCCCCCTCATCCTTTTGTTCACAATAGGTTTCCCACCAATGCTTCACATGTGGAGCAGCTTTGAGGAGTGAAAAAGTAATATTTTCTCGTTTGGAGAAGTCATGAACTGAAACATATCCTTCCAACAAATTTAACCATCTATCTATGATGTTTGCAACTATCTGCCCTTTAAATATGGGAATGTCAAAGTTAACTTATACCTTAAAAGGAGTGGCACCTCCAGAGTGGCTGTTGGATGAAGATGCGTCACCTATGGGTAGCGTCGAAGGATCCAGAAAAAGTTATCCATCATTGCATTCCTTTGTCGCTCGAGGACTTCCTCGAGCAATATTTTGAAAGGATCTCCTACCCCCTCATCTTTCTTTTCTTTTGCCATGAGAGGCCATCGATGTTTGAGAGGCTGGTCTGGCAAAGATTCAACCAATTCAAGCCCTAACTCCTTATACCTTGACCTCATTTTGGACATGCAAAGAAAAATAGAGAAAGAGTAGACCGCTCTGATGCCACTAATTTAGACTTATACAAGAACACAAAAAATAGAGATATACACATAAACACAGAGATGTAGCATAAATATAACCTAATTTCATTAATATCAAAGAACTGAAATATTCTTACATACAGAAATGGAAATAAACTAGCTCGGTGGCTACATGCCTTTGAACTGTGTTACAATGAGGCTCAAAGGCCTATTTATTATTGAGAAATAATGGAAAACCCTAAACATCCAAAAACCTAACCCTAGGAGACGAAGCGCCAACACTGTGGCCCCATTTGGGTAAATTGGTACATCAACTTCCTGGGGTGGTAACTTTGGCATACAATCTTTGTTTGGCTATCATAATACCTCGTTTTGAAGATCTTGAATACGTGGCCAAAAACAAACTTGTGCCCCCTTTTGGGACTTTTTTATTCTCTCTTTTTTCCCTCAAAACATCTTTTAGTCGCTCAAGATGTCTCTAGAAGTTTAGGACTCGAAAAACTACCAAAAATATTATGTTGTGCTACAATTAAGAAAATTGAAAAGGAACAATGGTGGGGTTCCAATTGGAAGAGGTCGGTGGCCACCAGTATCCACCTAGATCAATTTCGTTTCATAAAGTAATCACATATTAAGAAGTTTAGAATATCAAATTAAAGAAAAGAAATCCAAAAAATAAGGTTGGAGTTACCGACGTCCACCCAAATGTGGATTCTTGTTTTTAGAGAGCCCCCGTAAGGTGACATATCTGCAAGTTCCTTTCTCTCTTCCTATTTTTATCACTTTTCACCACTCACCCAATTCTTCATTTTGTGAATTCTCATCCAGCAAAAGACAAAAACCAAAACTCCTCTACCAAAACAATTAGTAGTTGGTAACTACCTCCACCTCGTCCACTAGAAGGAAGGTAGTTACTGGCTCATTTATGAGCTCCCCTTCCCCTCTCTCAGATACAATGTCATGTCTTTAAGGGATGTTATTGATTAACCATTTACATTATCATTAATAATCTAATCATTTATATTAGATGCCTAGGTATTAATAAATAGGGTAATCACTTTCCATCATTAACTTGCAATCTTATCTCTTTTAGCCAAGTGTAGCTTTAACATTAATTTCTAGATTTTTTTTATTATCATCATAATAACACAAATTTACATTAAATATTTATTAGTGATACAACACTGGTCAACATATTTTCCAATAGTTCCATTAAATTTAGATCAATAAACACAACTAACATATACATATTTACAATATAAAACTCTAAGTCAGGGGATATCACATCTTCCCCCACTTAAGTTTGACATTGCCCCACTGTCTTCGATGAAACTTTGGAGTTCAACCCAAGTTTCAAAATAAGGATGGATATGCTTCTTTTAAAGCATTTTCCAATCACCAAGTTGCCTCTTTTGGGATGAGATTCTTCCACTAAACTTTTACTTGAGCTATGTTTCTATTTCAAATCATGACTTCCTTTTAGTCTGGAATATGTAGAGGTTTTACCAGGAACTCTCCCTTTGGTTCTACCCAAACAAATTTGCAATCAATTATATGACTTGGGTCATGTACACATTTTTTTAACAAAGACACATGCAACACATTACGATTTTTTATGTTTGCTGGAAGAGCAAGTTGATAGGTCACTAGACCAATCCTTGGTAACACTTCAAAGGGTCCACAATATATGGGTGATAGCTTGGCATAATTTCCAAGTCTAAGTGTAATATTCTTTGGTTTCAATTTCAAATAAAAATGGTCACAAACATTGAATTTTTTAGAAACTCTTCAAATCTGCATAACTCTTTCGTCTATCCTGAGATGTTTTCAGATTTTGGTTCACCTATTTAAATATCTCCTCCATCTCTTTTAGTACATCTGGAACCAACACTAGCATATATTCAAGATGATACCAACTTAGAGGTTCTTTACACCATCTCCCATCCATCACCTCAAAAGGACTCATTTTCTGATACCCATTACTGTGGGAAATTCAACTAACTAAAGATAGTCTTCCCACTCAATAGGCCTATCCATGACATACATTCTCAACATGTCCTCCTGAATTTGATTGGACCTCAACATGTATGAGGATGTTAGGCTATGCTAAAATTTAGTTTTGTTCCCATGCCATCAAATATACCCTTCCAAATATTAGAAGTGAACTTTGCATCACAGTCTGATATCATAGTCTTAGACATACCAATCAGTCTAAAGACTTCCTTCATGAATATTTTTGATATGTAAATAGCCTTGAAGATAGACTTTATAGGAATGAAATGTGCTTCCTTATTGAGTTTTTCTACCACTACCATTATATAGTCATGTTGTTTCCTTGTTTTTCCTAGACCAATATTGAAATCCATGGATATTATCTCCCATTTCCATTCTAAAATGGGTAAAAGCTATAATAACCCAAGTAGATGTGGATGAGAATATTTAACCTGTTGACGTTATAAACATTTAGCTATATATTCTTCTATTTCTAATTTTATATTAGGCCAATAGAAATATTTTGTTAATATAGTTATTAGCTTCTAATATATAGGATGTCCAACTATGGGCTTCTTATGCAGTTCATCAAGAAATACTTATTTCAAATATGAATTATTATGTATATAATATATGTCCTTGTACATCAACAAGTCTTGATCATTCATTGAAAAATCACTCTCTTCTTCATCTTGTGAATCATATTCCTAAATTCTTTCCTTAATTATTACATATTCTTGATCAAAATTTGAAACTATTTTTACCTTTTCAGCCTGAGTTGTTTGTCAACTACTTGTAGAAATGACACAAATCTCATTTAGTTTTCTACTAAGAACATTTTCTATTTTCTTTTCTTTTCCCATAATGTGTATGATTTCAAAATAATATTCTCTAAGAAATTCTAACCATTGTGCTTTCCTAGCATTCAAATTTGGCTGATCAAAGAGATATTTGAGAATGGCATTATTAGTTTTTAATTGGAATTTATTCTCTATAAGATAACATCTCCAAATTTTTAAAGCACAAATGATGGATGCTAGATATAAATCATGTGTAGCATAGTTCTTCGTATGGTATTTATGTTTTTTATTACATGGAATTATTGCATTAGAACTTCGAAACCTTCTTTACATGAATCAACACAAAATATAGACTTTTTTTGGGATAAAGTATTTCAAAATTAGAGAAGTAGTTAATAATTTCTTCAATTTCTCAAAGTTTTCCTTACATTTTTTATTACATTTGAGCTTAGTTCCCTTTTTCTGTAAAGAAATGGTTGGGTATGCTAATTTGGAAAATCCCTCTATGAATGTTCTACAATAATCTATAATTCCCATGAAAGACCTGGTATCAACTACATCCTTAGGTACTCACCACTCCATAATAGTCTTTATATTTTCTGGATCAATAACAATACCTTCTTCAGATACCGCATGGCCTAGGTAGTGAATCTATTTATGATAAAATGAACAATTGCTAAACTTAGCATACAATTCATTTTCTCTAAGTGCTTGAAGAACCATTTGCAAATGTTGGTCATATACTTCTTTACTCTTTGAATAGAATAAAATGTCATCAATGGATAAAATGACAAATTTGTCTAAAAATGGGTTGAGTACTCTATTCATTGTTGGGAAAAATACTGGAGGGGAGGGGGGGGGCGGGGGGGTGTGAATCAATATTTTAAAAGCCCACAATAATAATTTTATTTTCTGAAATGTATACGCGACTTTACTGAACCAAACTAGTGTATGTATGCGACTATTGTAAAATAAACTAGCGTATGCTTAGTAAACTTGTAAAAAAAATAATTCTTTACCTATTAAACTTGAACCAAAATGTAAGTGATTTATCAGGCATTTGATAAGTAGTAAATAGGTGCAGTAAGAATAGAATAAAGTATCACACATAAGCAACACACATGAACACCATGATTTAAGGTGGAAACCCAATATGGGAGAAAACCGCCGCTATTGTCATCTCAGCCTTCAAACTTATTAATATCAAAAACTTCTTATGTTCTTGTACTAGTGCAGACTCATACCAGTATGCAGGCACCCACCTATTGAAGGCTACAACCTTCACTCGTTCTCCAGCTCCTACTAGAAGGGAGCTTCAACCCCTTGATCTGATTACCAGCTACTACTGATAGGACGACTTCCTCACTAAAGACTCTAATCCTCAACACATCCATGGACCACATTTCATAAATTTTCACACTAGATCCAACTTATTTAATACATCACAACTTGTAGATCAATTGAAGCAAACACCAACTTAATTCAAACAAAACAGTGAGATCAATGTAACTAGAACACAGAACTGAACATAGAATACTGCATCAATACAAAAAATCAATTGCAACCCTGATCATTCATATGCCAAAATGTATACTCTACCTCACTTAAAGCAACCCACATGTATACATGCTTTTCTGTAGGTCAACCTACATACATATCTTAATATACTGAAAACTGAAAACTTGTAATTCTAAATTAGACACATAGTTGACCAAAGATGTTTTGAAATATCCTGTTAGCTTATAGAACCCTCATATAGTTATCAACATCAATAATATTTTCAACCAATCAACATGTAAACAAATTCAACTTCATCATTCAATCAATTCCACTTCATTGAATCAGTTCTACTTCAGACATTATCACTCATCCCAGATCAGCATGAGGACATCATTGATAGATAGTAGAGATACAACATCATTGATCAAGTTGATCAATCATTTATAAATAGAAACCCTTCCTTTATATATGTGACTTCAAAGAAACGAACTTGTGTGTATAAACGACTTCATCGACACCAACCTACATATAGATCTGCAAATTTTGACCTAAAATTGCGCAACTTTTCAGAACTTCAGAAAGACATGGATCATAATATTTAGAGATAAAAATAGGCGTCAATACATAGATCAAGTCAATCCATGAGAAAATCATACAATGGAAAGTCATTTCAGGTATGATGATCTTGATCCATCATTGTATTCATCGGTGCATAATTATTTTAGATCTATGTGACAACTATGGCCCTTACAATACAAATACACTTTAGATTGAAGTATTCATCCAAAAACCTTTCACATGCACACTTATCACTTTGATCTTCACCACCTTATATAGTTTAGCCCTTATCTAATACCATAGGTAAAAACTACACTAGTGTCGGTGGTAATCTTTGACAGGATCAATATCCGTTGTCCCGCTCATTACTATGGTCCAATACCATGGTAAAGAACCCTGGTATTTAGAATTCCATGGTGCAAAAACTATATGTGACATTGCTTCACCAAACCGACGTGTATACACGACTTGGCCTTAACGAACTCACGTATAGATCTTCAAATATTCACCTGCGAATTTGCATCTTTGTTTCTATGTGTATACGCGACTTGGACTTGACGAACCCGTGTATAGATCTTCAAATATTCACCCTTATCAAATTTTTTATTATGATCTATAAACCTTTGTCCCATCATTCTATTATTTTGTTCTATCATTCTGTCACCTATGAACTAGCCTATGAATTCATCTAGTTACTATATACTTGTTCTGTTACAAGTGAGTTGCCATCAAGGACAACACATGCATCATAATGCCAACATTCATTAGACACATAAAAGTAGCTAGTGCCTTAGTGAGTACGAATGAAAGTACAACAAACTCATAATGTCCATACTGTGTCCTAAATGCTGTTTGGTGAATATCTTCGTCTTTTATTCTAATTTGATGGTATCCAGATCTTAGGTCAAATTTTGAGAAAATTGAAACTCCCTTGACTTGGTCAAACAAGTCATCAATCCAGTGCAAGGGATACTTGTTCTTAATGGCCACCTTGTTGAGATTTATATAATCTATACAAAGTATAAGGGTTCCATATTTATTTTTAACATATAACACTGGTGCACACCAAAGCGATACAATAGGTCTTATATATTTTTTGTCTAGCAGTTTGAGAAGCTGAATTTGTAATTCCATTAGTTCTAGAATACTTGTTCTGTATGGAGCTTTAGATACTAGAATTTATGCAAGAATAATATCTATGGTAAAGTCTACATCCCTTCTTGGAGGAAGTCCTAGTATTTATTTAGGAAATACATCCTTATATTTTTCTAATATAGAACAATCCTCTACAAATGATTTCTGATTGCTATTAGAAGGGTCTTCAATCTAAACTACAAATATTTAACATCCCTTTCGAGGACATTGGTTTAGATGTAAAACATAAATCTGTCTCAATAGAAATGCCTCTTGGAATCCCTTTCACTATAAAGGTTTCCCATTCATTAATGCATGTAAAATACTTTTCTAAAAAATTTAAGATTACCCTATGTGGTTCTAACTAATCCATGCCAACAAAGACATCATAAGATCCCAAAGGTAGAATGTTCAAATTTAATTTAGTACACATTCCATTCAAATATATTGAATAATCTTTACTAATTTTAGTAACTCTTCTTTTAGTTCATGTAGCCAGTTGCACTAACTAGAGTTTATTCTGCTTTTGCTTTTTAAGTCTACATTTTTAAATTCTAGTAGGGGAAACATAACCTAAAGTAGAACCAATATCAATTAATACAGTTAGATTATTTCTAAGTATTTTACCTTGGATCTCCACCATAGTGGAATGGTGATCAACTTATACATCATCCAGTAACACTAATCCTTGGAATATTGCGAGAAACATCATTAATTGTAGATGCTTCCTAAATATTATTTACTTTTGCTTTTCTATTGAAAGTATTTTATGGACAGTCCCTCCACAAATGGTTTTCATTACAACCCCAACACTTGATTGGTTGCCTAGTTGATTAACCAAAGTTCCTGTTTCTTGTTCCTACAACCTGCCCACTTATCTGACACTTTTCTTTTGTTGATTTACATTTCTATTGTAGGCTCCCCCTTGAATCATTTTAAAAGCATTAGAAAATGCAAGTTTCTTATATCCCTTTTTCTTAGCATTTAACTTCTCATTTTTCTTAGCCATCCAACTTTTTGAATTGTCACTTTTATGCTTATTTTGGTTATAACACAATTTTTCCTTATTGCTTCATCTATAGTTTTTGGATTGTCAAATTATAATCCTCTCCCTATAGGATAAAAGAAGGAAAATAATAAAAATCTATATTTTTTGCCTTTTCTACTTTCAGATATGGTACATACCTTAACAAACTCATGAATTTGTTCACAAATTCATCCATGGTTGGTTGTCCTAGCCTTAACTCATGGAACTCCCTGCCTTTCTCATCAAAGTATTTTTTTGTTAAATACTTATTTTTAAATAGTTTCCAAGTCAAATTTTTGCTTCTAATATTCTTTATTTCTTTATTCACCTCCTACCACAAGGTTGCTTTGACAATTAGTTGATATGTAGCCAATATGGCCTTTAGGTTACTAGGGTAATTATACTCCCTCTTCAGATTCTCTATCAAAATTCAGAGGTCTGCTTTCTTAAATTCACCTTGTAACTGAGATATTTTTCTTCTTAGATTCAGAAACACTACTTTCAGACTTGTGTTCTTCTCTGTCTTCATCAAACTTAAATGTTTAAATGACACTGAAAGTTATATATTTAGTTATGTATGGTGACTCACTTTTGAGTATTTTCTTATGAGTTTTTTCAACTTTTCTACTGCCTCCATTTCCTTCCAACCTCTTTAGTATGTAGCCATTTATATCTTCTTGTTTGTCCCTCGCATTAGATCATTTTTCTTAATTAGATTTAATACTTCCTAAATCTGCCTTTATGCTACAATCTACCTATAAAACCTCATATTCATGATCATCTACATTTCCACTTCCCCTATCATTCTTAACTCAATATTATGCTCCTCACCTCCTGTAGTTGATCCTACATAAGTATGTCTATTGTTATCTTCAACCATTCCTCAATTTTTTTCTTTTTTAGTAATTTAGTTGTCTATATGTTACAAAAAAAAATAATGTTTCAGTTAGGACCCATAAAAGGTCAAATGTTATAACCTACAACTATGATACCACTTGTAATGAACCTCACAAAAACACCCTTTTTTTTTAAACTAAAATACTCCTATGATAATCATTTATATCTATACTACAATACTTTACCCTTATTTCTTTCTTCACTATTGATGGTTTTTGGTCATATAATACTATTGCAAACTAACCTTAGATATTATACACATAACCTTATTTCTTTTATTCCACTTAAATTCAATCTTTTATTTTTCATCACCCATGTATTTATTTGTTGAAATATCAAGGATATATATATCAATATTCTCATAGTAAAATCTATTGTCTCCCTTAATTTTAACCACTTTACTTGAAAACAATTCTTGTTACTTAGGCTTTACTTTGAAAATAATCCTTGTTACCTAGGCTTAATTGCTTTTAAATCATTTATTAGGATTAGAAGGAGACTAATATATAGTATATATATATATATATATATATATATATATATATATATATAAATAAGTGTTAAACCTCATAAGAACAAACCTCATAACTTTAATGTACCTTGAGGTTATTTATGTTGGTTTTACATTCATACAACTATGCATTTGACTTTTTATTTCTAAAAGGTTTATATGTTACCAGGGGTTTTCTTATTCCCCGTGGTACATCTTTTACATGCACATGTTATCAACCTAGGCATTCAATATCTACCCATCTAAGGATCCAATGTGCATATAATTAATATAAACACAATATTTGTTTATTATATTCCTCACCTTGAATAAAACTTTGGTCCTCTACGAATTTAAAACTGTGTTTCATTTTATAAACATATATATTCAAATATGTTTTCATTTGATCTACAGAATTAATATAATGGCACGATTCTCTAATAATTTTGGTCTTGTTTGCAAATTTGGAGCTTTAACATTAGTAGTTGTCTATAAAGAGACTTTTTGAAAGCCTTTTCGGCGGATTTTTCCGGTCAAAATCCAACAGCAATTTATTGGAATCCTAAGTTTGATAGCTAGTTTCTGCACAATCAAAGGGTCCCAGGGGTTTTTCAGGGTGCTGAATCCAAATATGCAGTTAAAAACCATTTTAAACTGCTAAAATCAAGATTTAACCTCATTTCTTTCGCCGGATTCCGTCACCGGAATCTCCAAAAAGTCGCATTATAGACAACTCCTTAACATTATGCCATCGTGGTGGATACCACATGCCTTCACGTGATCTAACATTGATATGTGTGTAACGAAAATATTAACGTGGTATTTTTTAATTGACGGTTGATAAGGTTTATGGATTTGTTCGATTGCAATGACTATCCATTGCATCTCATTGTCTGCTCATTCTTTCGATAGCCCTTAGATAGAGCTCCGCTCGCTCTGCAACTGATCTTATGCAACTGATCTTATGTTAACTCTCTGCCTTTACTACATATGTGATAATGGATGACTTCTAGGTTCTACCAACCTTCTTTCGACAACCTCCAGAGTGAAAAACATTATGCTAAATGCATCCATTCACCCCTGGAAAATTGATAGAAGTAAGTTTACTTCAATTTCTATGGGACTTATTTAAGTTCCGTTCTCTTTGGTTCTGGTAATGCCATGAATAATGTTTCCAAAATAATAACCCTAATCCTGCACGAGTATTTATTTAGTTATAATTTCATTTGGAACCCAAGTTTGTCTCGGATGCTCATATATTTAACTAAGAGTGCATCAAATTCCTTTATTTGGTGTATGTTTTACATAAATACTACTATATTTTCCTTACGGTTTTAACCCTGAACATTCCTATTTGTACCTTGGTCATTTTTCTCCTAGTTAGGGTCTTTATTTTATGATATTTATAAATTTCTTATTCTACCATTTATTTTGATTGTAAAATTATGGTTTATAGGCAAGTTAAGATACGGTAACCTGGAACATTTTCTTCTTAAGGTATTTTGGATGTTTAGTATTCTACTTGTTTTCATTATGCAATTTCAACTTATGGTATTTCTACAAACCCTAAATAGGAACTTTGTTCTATGATACTTATAGGTAACATAAAATACCTCAAGAATTTTTGAAACTTTTTCCTTTAGCAACACAATTTGGAGCTTTTCCAACGCATAAGAAACTATTGACTTCCTCTGTCTAGGTTAGATGTCCCCTGATTAGTGGTTGTTACAATGTTTGTGTGTGACTTCTTTGTTCTAGGACAAGGGTTCCTATATTTTTATATTCAGTTCATAGGATGTTTTCTAAAAATCACTTCCTATTAGGAAGTTTATGTTTTGTAGGCTTTATGCTTGGCATGTAATTCTGTCAAGGTTAATCTTGACCCAAGACACTGAACACTTGTAATTTTTGTTGTTGTTATTATGGTCATGTCTACTAAATAATGCAATCCTAGCAGTGTAATCATTATTAATGAGCACATTATTTGTTTTCCATTTTAATTTAATCATTGTGTCTATTTTTCCTCAAACATTATTATACTTTTGTCTTTATATTGTATATTTAGAAACTCTACTTCTCATAGTTGTGAAATGTTTTAATGCACTTATATATATTTCATCTATCTCTTCAAGAAGTTAATTGAATGAATGTTTTTATACCCACTGTAAGAACTTATTATCCTATGGTTAAGCATTTAGGGATTAATTTCCTTTATTCTTTGTTTATTACTTAATATTTTCAGGTCTTTTTGACCAACTGTACATTGCTTGTACCATAAAGTTCTTCATATATATAGCTGATTTTTTCATTAAACTACCCCATAAATAACTTTTTTTCGGTTTAATACTTTTGTTTTCATAGTGTAATTCAAACTATATTGTTCCAGAATACACTACTATTAACTAAATTTCTATCTCTATTTATTAAGGTTATATAACTGTATACTCAACTTACATATAAAAGAAAGTAAACTAATCGAGGTTGTCCAAGATTGGTTATCAACATCTCATTGATTTATATTTATCATACTCACATTTTGAACTTTGAAAAATGTTCATTCATTGTGTATATAACAAAGAGTAGGTCTTTTAAGAAATTACATGAAAATTCAGTTTCTAGTTCTAACAACTTCCTTGTAATTTTTGTTGCGCTGAGAATTTAAAGTATATATTAAATAATTGCAGTTATTATATGAAAATAAATTCAACTCTTTTTCCTTTTTGCTAGCTTATTTACTCAAAGTTTCTTTTCCATTGAACATAATTTAGATACTAAGCATGTTATAGGTTGATTTCATAAAATAATTTGATATTAAGAAGTTCAAGTTCAAAATACTGACTTGAACAATAGAAATATGGAAATAAATACTAGATCTACCAGTTTTCACCCATTCATGACTTCCTATTTTCAGAATGTCCCCACAAGATCCAAGGTCTACAAGTTCCTTTATTTTTTCATGTTTTTGTCACCTTTTTCCTCTCACCCAATTCTTCACTGCGAGAATTTTTAGCCATCAAAAGAAAAAAACCAAAACCCATCTACCAAAATAGTTGGTAGTTGGTAACTACCACCACCTCATCCACTACGTGGAAGGTAGTTACTAGCTCCTTTATGAGCTCCACTTCCCCACTCTTAAAGACAATGTCCAATCTTTAAGGGAAGTTATTGATCAATCATTTCCATTATCATTAATAATATAATCATTTACATTATATTCCTAGGTATTAATAAATAGGAGTAATCACTTTCCATCATTAACTTGTAGCCTTATCTCTTTCAGCCAAGTGTAGCTTCAACATTAATTTCCAAATTCTTTAATTTTTATTAAAAACATAATAACACATGTTTACATTAATTTATTATTAGTGATACAACACCGATCAACCAGTTTTCCAATAGGTCCCTTAAATTAAGATACACAATTAACATATACATATTTACAATATAAAAATCCAAGTTAGGGGATATCACATCCTCCCCAACTTGAATTTGACATCGTCCTAGTGTCTACTCTAAAACTTAGAAGTTCAACCCAACTTTCAAAATAAGGATGAATATGATTCTTTAAAAGAATTTTCCAATTCCCAATTTGCCTCTTCTGCGCTGAAATGCTCCCACTAAAATTTAACTTGAACTATGTTTCTATTCCAGAGGATGACTTCCCTCCACTTAGTTGAATATACTATGTAGAGGTTTTTCCAGGAACTATACCTATGGTTCTACCTCTACAACATTCCAATCAATTATATGAGTTAGGTCATGTATATATTTTTGTAACAAAGACACATTAAACTAATTATGAATTTTTATGTTTGCTAGAAGAGCAAGCTAATATGCCACTGGACCAATCCTTGCTAACACTTCAAAGGGTACATAGTATCTGGGTGATATCTTGGCATAATTTCCAAGTCTAAGTTTACTCTTATTTGATTTCACTTTAAAATAAACGTCACCAACACTGAATTCTTTTTGGATTCTCTTCAAATATACATAACTCTTTTGTCGTTCCTAGGCTGTTTTCAAATTTTGCTTCACCTGTTTAACTGTCTCTTCAATCTCTTTTAGCATATATGCACCCAACACCAGCCTGCCTTCGGGATGGTCCCAACTTAAAGATACTAATACATTTTCTCCCATACGTCACCTCAAAAGGACTCATTTTATGATATCCATTATTGTAGGAAAATTCAACTAAGTGGAGATAGTCTTCCCACTCAGTGGGACTATCTGTGACATACATTCTCAGCATGTCCTCCAGAATTTGATTGGTGCTTTCTATTTTACCATCCAAATTAGGATGATAAGTTGTGCTAAAATACAATTTTGTTCCCATGCCCTCAATTGGGCCCTTCCAAAACTTAGCGGTGAACTTTGCATCACGATATGATATCACAGTCTTAGGAATACCATGCATTCTAAAGACTTCCTTAATTAACATTTTAACTATGTTAATATCATTGAAAGTAGACTTTACAAGAAAAAATGTGCTTCTTTACTGAGTTTATCTACCACTACCATTATAGAGTTATGTTTTTGCCTCATTTTTGGTAGATTAGTAATGAAATCCATGGATGTTTCCTCTCATTTCCATTCTAGAATGGGTAAAGGCTATAATAACCCATCTGGATGTTGATGAGAAGCTTTAAGCTATTGACATTCTAAACATTTAGCTATATATTCTGTTGTTTTTGATTTCATATTAGGCTAATAGAAATATTTTCTTCACATAGTTATTAGCTTTTGAAAACTATCTGGATGTCCAACTGTAAGCTTCTTATGCACTTCATTAAGAACTAATGATTTCAAATATAAATTATTAGGCATACAAATTTTGTCATGTACATCAACAAGTCCTGATTATTCACTGAAAAATCATTCTCTTCTTCATCTTGTGAATCAAATTTCTATTTTTTTCCTTAATTTTTACTTATTCTTGATCAAAATATGCAACTATTTTTACCTTTTCAACTAGATTTGTTTTCCAACTAGTTGAAGAAATGACACAAATCTGATTTAATTTTTTGCTAAGAGCATATGCTATTTTTTTTCCTTTTCCTTAATGTGTATGATTTCAAAATCATATTCTTTAAGAAATTTCTTCCATTGTGCTTTACTAACATTCAAATTTTGTTGATCAAAGAGATATTTGAGGTCGACATTATCAATTTGTAACAAGAATTTCCTCCCTATAAGATAGTGCCTCCATATTTTTAAAGCACAAATGATGGTTTCTAGCTCTAAATCACGTGTAGCATAGTTATTCTCATGGTATTTAAGTTTTTTGGATTCATAACTTATTACATGGCCTTCTTGCTTTAGAGCTCATCCCCAAACTTCTTTACAGGAATCAGTACAAACTATAAAGTCTTTGTTGGGATCAACTAGTTTCAAAATTGGAGTAGTAGTTAATAATTGCTTCAATTTCTCAAAACTATCCTAACATTTCTGATTCCATTCAAACTTAGTTCCATTCTTCAGTAAATAAATGATTGGGTATGATAATACAAAAAATTCATTTATGAACCTTTTGTGATAACCTATAATTCCCATGAAAGACCTGATATCAGCTACATCCTTAGGTACATGTTGTTGTAATTGTAACTAGGTTCAATCTTCATTATTATGATTTTGTAAAGAGTAAAAAATAATTTATTTGTAGTGTTATTTGTTTTTTTGTTTTGTTTTGTTTTGTTTTTTGTTTTATCATGTCCCATTTGGACATTTAAAAGAAACAAAATTGATTTTTTTAAAGTTTATTTTTCTCCCCAAGATGACCATGTCTGCCCTCTAGAAGTCAAGTCGGCTCAGCCTTGAGAGGCACCTTTTCAGACAACGAAACACCTATATATTAGCATATATACTCCACCATTTGGCAAAGGAATCTAGATCTCATATCTGGAAGACAATTCAGATCTATTCTTATGTAGTATATGAGTTTCTTGTGGCACTATACTTTTGTGATGTTAGCTTCTATGGTACCTCTTTTTGTGATGATGCGAGCTTCTGTGGCACCTTCTCTCTGTGATATGCGAATATTTTGTGGCACCTATCTCTATGTGATATGCAGGCTATTGATGATACTACATCCCTGTGTTATGTGAGCTATATAAGGCACTTTACTCATGTGAAATAAAGCTCATTTGAAGATAGGAAAGTAGCACACTATGAAAAATGTTTTGGATAGTTTTTGCTTGAAGGAGGGTTAACTTGGCACTTGGTTAGTTTGACTTGGATTTCTCTTGTTGACCAATATTTTATATAGAAAGGATTGTTGGGTTTTCCCCTTGTGTGTTTTCCTTGACCTCTGGCCTAATCTCTGGTGTCTCTTTCCTTTTTGTGCATTGTACTTATATAATTTCTTGATGAGCTAATGAATGGCATAAATACTAAATGGAAAACATATATAAACATTCACAATTAATTATGATGTTAACAAATTCTATCATGCATTAAAATTTCAACACTAGCCACTCCATAATAGCCTTTATCTTTTTCGTATCCACAACAATACCGTCCTGAGATACCACATGGCATTATTCAAGTGAATCTGTTTATGATAAAATGAACACTTTCTAAAATTAATATACAATTCATTTTCTCCAAGTGTTTGAATAACCATTTGCAAGTGCTTGTCATGTTCTTCTTTACTCTTGAATAGACTAAAATGTCATCAATGAATACAATGAAATTCTTTTTCTAAAAATGGGTTAAGTACATTATTCGTTGTATACATAAACGGGGATGGTGCATTAGTGAGTCCGAATGGAATTGCAATGAACTCATAATATCTATACCATGTCCTAAATGTTGTTTTGTGAATATAGCGGATTGGTGATCGACCTGTCTATCACCCAATTACACTGATCCTTGGAATATTGCGAGCAACATCATTAGTTGTAGATGCTTCCAGAATATTACTTATTGTTTCCTTTCTATTCAAATGATTTTGTGGAGATTCCCTCCACAAATAGTTTTCATTACAACCCCAAAACTTGATTAATGGCCTAGTTGAATCACCAAAGTTTTTGTTTATTGTTCCTACTACCTGCCCACTTTTTTGACACATGTTTTTCTGTTGATTTACTTTTATGTTGTAGGTTCCCCCTTGAATGTTTTTAAAAGTATTGGAAAAACATGTTTCTTAAATCCCTTCAATCTTAGCATTGAACTTCTCATTTTTCTTAACAATCAAAGTTTTAGAATTTTCACTTTTCTGCTTGTTTTCATTGTACACAACTTTTCCTTCCTTATTGTTTCATCCATTATTTTTTAGTGTCAAATTCAATCCTCTCCATGTAGGAAAAAGGCAAGAAGCTAATAAACCTTTGTATTTTTTCCTTTTCCTATTTCAACTATTGTACATACCTCAACAAGTTCATGAATTTGTTCACAAATTAAGTCACGGAACTCCTTGAATTTCCCATTGAAGTATCTTTTTGCTAAATACCTTTTTTAAAAATAGTTTCCCACACAAATTTTTGCTTCTAATATTCTTTTTTTCTTTATTCTCCTCCCACCACGAGGTTTCTTTTCTAGTTAGCTGATATGTAGCCAATTTACCCTTCAGGGTACTAGGGTAATTATAGACCTCAAAATATTTTGACGTATTCAGAAGCCTAACTTCTACTCCCTCTTTAGATTCCCTATCAAAATTTGGAGGTCCGCTTTTCCTAAATTCACCTTGTAATGGAGACACAACCTTTTTCTTCTTAGATTTAGAAACACTACTTTCAGACTTTTGTTCTTCTCTGTATTCATCAAATTTAAATGTTTCAATCTACTGGAAGTTATGGATTTATTTCTGTCTAGTGACTTACTTTCAAGTCTTTTCCTATAAGTTTTTTCAACTTTCCTACTGCCTCTATTTCCTTCCAACCCTCTTCTTGTTATATCTATCCATTTATATCTTCTTGTTCGCCCCTTGCTTTAGATAGTCTTTCTTGATTAGATTTATTACTATCTAAATATGACTTTAGGCTATAAACTACCTATAAAATTTTGTATTCATGATCAACTACATTTCATATTCCTCCTCCTATCATTCCTAACTCAATATTATGCTCATCACCTCCTCTAGGTGATCCTACAAAAGTCTTTCTATTGTTATATTCAAACATTGTTTAATTTTTTTATTTTTTTTGTAGCAATTTGGTTGTCTGTATGTTACATAATAAATAATATTTCATTTCAGACCCATAAAAGGCCCAAGTTGTAACCTACAACTTTGATACCACTTGTAATGAACCTGACAATAGCACCCTAATTTTTTTAAGACTGAAATACTCATACGATAATCATTTACAACTATACTACAATACTTTACCCTTGTTTCCCTCTTCACTATTGATGATTTTTGGTTATATAATACTATTTCAAACTAACCGCAGATGTTTTCCTGTGGAAAAATCATAATTTTATTCATTAAAAATGATCAAAATTACATGTTGTAGATGCTAATGAGCATATGCAGTAATAGCAGGTCTCGATTTCTCATAATCCCTAAAAGACTAATCTATTCTTTCCTACCCTTCTTCTTTTCCACTTTTCTCCAACCACTAGGGTTGGGAGTGGAAGTTACAATAGAGATTTTATTCTCATGGATATGAATAAGTTGTTCTTTTTTCAAATCCAATTCCTCTGATCTATGAATTCGTTTAATGCCAATAATTTCTTTTCATGTTGAATGTTGTTGATTTTGCTGCAAATGGTTGTTGGACTGCTGTGTTAATGCTGAGTGGTGCTCTATGTTGTCCTTCTGTGGGTAGATCTGATCAGTCTACTCAATATTGTCTGCTATGTTCTTTGTTGTCTCCTCGTCTTTTGTTGTTTCATCTGGATGCTTTGTGCGTTGCCACCCTTTTGGTTTCTGTGGTGCTTTCTTATTTCTTTTTGACATCCTTGACATCGAAACGTTGTATTTTCATAATCTAGTGGTTGAGTCCACTGTGTATTATTTTGGATAAAAATAATGCTATTAGGTAGTCCTTGACTAAGATCTACCTCAACACATATTCTGGCGAAAGTGAAGATACCTTTAGAGACTCTGTCCATATCTGTCTTGAGATATTTTCCTATCAAATTCCTAATTCCTTCTAATACTTTGGGATGCCAGAAGTGTAGAGGGAGATTATGTATCCTTACCCAAACATGTATTTTGGATACCACCATAGTAGTGGCATCAAATCTTGGGAACCAAGGGATCAGGAAAAGTCCTGCATTGCCCAGAACCATGGTCCCTCATTGAGTTCATATTCTTTGTCTTGGACTGTGTTGAATTTGACAATAAAGAAACCCTTAGAGCATCGGTGGATATCACAATTTGTAGTCCATGTGGTGTAGATCCATAGTAGCAATGCATATGATTTGGGCCAATGATCATTGAATCTGCAAATGACAGCCTTGGTATGGAAATCTGCACAAATCTCATTTACCTCAGGCATAGAGACTGTTAAGGTTGGGATCTGTGTTTTTTGCTCCACTATGTAAGGTCCGGGTAGATCTGGTGATTGTGTTGGTTTAGTGTTGGCTTCTCCCTTCCCTTTGACTGCATATTTGAAGGAAACCTTTCCCTTTGAGCTAGATCCAGAGCATCATCCTCTCAATATCATATTTAGAATGATGGTTGTATCTATGATAATTCTATAGTCATGCAGAGTGTAATATTCCTAGAAATTTTATCCTGCATATATCAAACTTTGAATATTTGGTACTATACCTGTATGAGCTTGGATGTCATACTTTAGCTCCTTTATTGTCCTCCGCTTCTAGATTTTCATGCAGATAGTCCTTCCTTGCAAAGTTCGAATGAAGATTTATATTATATTTGGGTTTGTGTTGGATAGATTTGGTCTTGTTAAAGTTAGATTTTCTACCTGCGGTACTGGATCTGATAGATTAGGGAATTTAATTTCCCATTTAAATGAGTTCCCTACCCCCTTCTTATCTTCAGCATGTGAGGATAGTAGTGGAGTTTCCTCATCGCCAAATCTTGAATCCCTTATGGGGAGAAGGTCTGCATGTTTGCCTATCACTAGATCCAACCCATACAGGTACTGATACGCTTATTGGATGGGAAAAAATATTAATAGGTTGTGATCCGCTTCCATAAAGGTGCCAAAGAATACAATGACTCTATATTTGACCAATATGTGGCTAGACTTGCTTGTAGTAAGTGCTCTACGGTGGTATCTGTTGCGGATCTGGTCATTGCTGTATCATAATCAGCATCCACAAGAAAAACATTGCTATGGAGGGTTGTTGCTCCAACAACCAATGAGACTGTTGTATCGTAGATCTACACTTCAATGATGGTCGGATCCAGATCTCCTTCATATAGAGATGCATTTGTTGTACCCGCAGCTACCTGCTGCAATTGCTCTAGAATGAAATTCGCCTTCTGGTAGTATTTGTCGTTGAGCTTCTTGATGCCATAACCCAAATACACCTTTCTGAAAGACTTGATATCTATCACAATGCCGTTTAATGAATAATCGCTCCTTCACAAGTGAGAGAGGGGCTTGACAATGACCGTCCTCTCCACTTGGGGCTTCAGTGTCAGTGAACAAACATATAGAGGCATTCTCGCACCTAATCTCGCCTCGTCGTAGCCTCAGATAATTCAACTAACCTTAGATGTTATACACATAACCTTCTTTCTTTTATTCCACTTAATTTCACTCTTTTACTATTCTTCACTAATGTATTCATTCACTAAAATGCTAAGGATACATATATCAATATTTCCATAGCAAAATATATTGTCTCCCTTAATTTTTACCACTTTAATTTGAAAGTAATTCTTGTTACCTAGGCTTAATTACTCATAAGACCAAACCTCATAACTTTAATGTAGCTTGAGGTTATTTCTGTTGGTTTTACATTCATACAACTATGCATTTGACTTTTTATTTTTAAAAGGTTTATATGTTACGAGAGGATTTCTTATACCCCATGGTACACCTGCTAAATGCACACTTTATCAACCTAGGAATTAAATATCTACTCATCTATGGATACATGCATATAATTCATATAAACACAATATTTGTCTATTATGTTTCTTACCTTGAATAAAAATTTGGCCCGATACGAATTTAAACCTATGTTTCATTTTATAAACATATATATTCAAATATGTTTTCTATTTATATACTTGATTAATATGATGGCAGAATTCTCTAATCCTTGTGGTCTTGTTTGCAAATTTGGAACTTTAATGTTATGCCACGCTGGTGGATACCACATGCCTTCACATGATCTAACATCGATATCTTTGATCTTAAAACCTATGATTTGGTCTTGCTCGATCGATGGTTGAGAAGGTTTAGGAATTTGTTTGATTGCAATGACTATCCATTGCATCTCATTGTTTGCTCATGATTTCGATAGCCCTTGAATAAAGCTCCACTTACTCTATGTTGAGAAATGGCAACAAGAACTTCCAGTTTAATTTGTCCTTGAATTAAACTATGAATTAATTTTTAATTCTATTCTCATAGCAACTTGTAAATAGTTAATTAAGTTTAATTAACTTAATTATCTTAGGAATTTCAAGTTGGAAGTCTTTCTGAAGTCATGTATATGTTCTCCCTATATTATAGGGGTCCAGGATGAGTTAAGTATGAGTTGTAATTAGTTAACTCAGTTCACTGAGTCAAGTCCAGTTAAATTAGTTCCAAACTGTTTGAGGAACTAATGGTGAGTTAATAGTCAGTTGGTGTATTAATGCATTAACTAGAGCTATTCTAGTTAACTAAAGATTCCCTCATTAGAAACTCATGCATTTCGATTCTGAGAAAGACCCAGTTGAGACTAGAGTGCAGGGACAAAGTACTATTTGTTATAGATTTTTCTAAGTTGTATAGATGGTGCATGCAATTAGTAACTGAGCCTAGAAGGGATTGCATAGTTTTGGATGCATTGATTTCCATTTAATATGGCCTAATCATCCATAGGAATTGTGCATGGAAATAGGGACTTGGAGAGCAGGAGAATTGGCTAAATGTTGGGCAAGAGTTTTCTTGTCAGTTGGAGATTCATTTTACTGAGTGCTGGGATTGTTCATGTGAGAACAAGCATTGTAATCTAATCTTGATTTTCTGATATATGCAATATAGATAGTGGAGTTTTGAGTTGCGGCTTTCTTAGGATATTTATGTGTTATGTGTATTTGATTCTCTTCCTCTTGTCGATTATTGTTTTTCTCGATCTTTATGTTCTTTCGTTGTAAAGAGTAGAAGTAGATTCTCATATCTTTCTTTAGTTCATTGCATGAGCTTGTGAATCTAAAGGAAAATCTACATGGTATCAAAGCTAAGAATAATATACTAGAGGAGATTTCAAAGTTTTTGAGTTCAAGGTTATAGGTGAAATTTGAATTTTCATTTCATACTTCAGGATCAGTAGATGACGTTCTACAGTTTGCGGCTTGAGTATGCCTTAGAAGGCAACTCGAATTTTATAGTCTGGAGGGATAGGATGGAGGCTTTTCTAGAATATAATGGCTTGAAGGAATTCATTGATCAAGAATTCCTCAAGCCAGCAGCATCAGATGCATAGAAATTGGCCGAATAGAGGAAGTGTGTGGCGAAGGCAAGGTGGATAATACTTGAGGGAGTTCAAGACCACATTGTCTCGAGTCTCCATGGCAAGGAAAATATGCATGCTATGTGGAAAACATTGACAGATTTTTATCATAAAAGCAGTGACCAAAGGAAATTGGCACTGAAGGATAAACTTCGAAAAATCAAAATGGAGAAAGGTGAGACTATTTACAAATACTTGACCAAGTTCACTCAATGTCGTGAAGAAATTGGAAGTGTCGGAATCATGGTTGCCAAGGAGGATATGGTGAGTCTTTCTCTTCTAGGACTTCCAAAGAGTTGGCATAGTTACCAAGACTTTGTTAATGGTTGGGAGAAATTGCCATATTGGGAATGACTATGGTCAGATTTGATGCAAGAGGAGATCATGAGAAACACCAAGGATGGATCTTCATCAAATACTGATGATGAAGAGAAATATGCCTTAGTGATTAAGGCGACGAAAGGGAAAGTGAAAGCTTCCCATTCCAAATTGGATTCTTATCATGGAGGTAAGAAGAAAGATATGACAAAAGTTAAATGCTTTCATTTTCATAAGATGGGACATTTTGCTAAAAATTGTCCACTCAAGAAGTCTAAGGAGAAGTCCTTAGGAGGAGCAATGGGTGAGGCTTTGGCCTCTCAATTTGAATTGGACTTTTCCCTCATTGCATGCATGGTGTCATCAATGTTGGGAAGTGCATGGTACTTATATAGTGGATCTTCATTCCACATCACTGGCGACAAGGCGTTATTCAGTGACCTGGAGGAGAAAGATCTCCAAATGCATGTCAAGATGGATGACGACGGGAAGTATAGTGTTACTGGATTGGGCATGATTTCTTTTCAGAGGGAGCATGGGGCTCCACTCACCTTGAAGAATGTTATGTATGTACCCGGGATGAAGAAGAACTTGGTATCCATTTGTATGCTTGAGGATACAGGCTATGATGTTATCTTATCGAAAGGAAAGGCGTTCCTTCGACACATAGCCACTGGTCAAGTAAAGAAGATAAGGATTCATGTGAAGAATCTCTATAAGCTAGAGGTAGATGAGTGTGCTGCTTTGAGTTCAAAAGTAGAAAAGATGTAGAGTTGAGATGTTGGCGAGTTGTGGTATAGGCGATTCGGCCACTTGCATCATGGGGCTTTGAAGATATTACAGAAAATATCTACCGGTCATCCCAAAGGTACGCTTGAGCAAATTGATACATGCAAGGGGTGTACTTTGGGAAAATACACCAAGTCTTCCTTTGGAGACAAAGACAGTCAAGCAGAGTAGATTCTAGAGAGAGTCCATTCAAATGTGTATGGACCATTCTCGATAGCATCCATGACCATACACAAGTATTATGTTATATTTGTTGATGACTATTCTCGTAAATGCTGGATATTTTCCATGCATAAAAAGGATCAAACTTTCACAAAGTTTTGTGAGTTCAAAGCATTGGTGGAGAAAGAGTTAGGCAAGCAGGTTAAATATCTATGGAGTGATAATGGTGGTGAGTATGTCTCAAATGAGTTTAAGAACTTCTATGCAGCAGAAGGGATTAAATGAGAGTTGATGGTACCCCATAACCCTCAACAAAATGGGGTGATTGAGAGGAAGAACATAAGTATAGTAGGGGCAGTGAGGGAAATGTTGCATGATCAGGGCCTACCACTACACTTGTGGGTTGAGTCATGCAACACAATGGTTTATGTTCAAAATTGTAGCCCACATCGGATACTTGAGATGAAGACACCAAAGGAGGCTTATTCTAGTAAGAGGCTAGATGTTGGTCACTTCAGGATTTTTGGGTCATTGGTATATTTCCATGTAACCAAAGATGCATGGAAGAAGCTTGATCCGATAGTAGAGTTGGGGATATATGTGGGGTACACTAATACACCTCACAACTATTGGGTGTACATGCTGACCATTCCGATGACAGTGGTTCAGAGGGATATTAGATTCAATGAGGAGAAAGCCATGTGAGTTTCCCTTGAGAGGGAGCTTGAACTACATGCAGAAGAGGAGCTTTTAGATCTTAAGGTTGAGGAGGCTCAGATTGATGTGGAGAAACCACATGCAAAGGTTTTGGGAGTGGAGACATCCACTCAAACAGAGTCTTCCAGAGAGGGAAGAAAGGACACTAGAGAGGCTAACACATTGTTGGATGATGCACATGAGAATGTGGGAGCACCCACTTCTCAGTACAGGCATAGGAGGTCACCTAAGAGGTACACTAGATACATGGCTCTTATGGGTGCATGTGTTGTGACGAGGCATCTTCCATTCTGGAAGCAATGCAGCAACTAGTTTGGGTTGATGCGATGGTGGAGGAGTATGAATCCATGATTCCATAGTTCGAAACAATCTTTGGGATGTGGTCCCAAGACTAGAGGACAAGTCATTACTGAGTTCTCGTTGGCTTTACAAGGTAAAGGAAGCTGCATACGGTAGTGTGGAGAAGCATAAGGTTAGATTGTGGCTCATGGCTTTTCACAAGTAGAGGGGATTGACTATGATGAGACCTTTTCTCTTGTTGCAAGGCACTCGTCAATCCAATCTATATTGACACTATTAGCATAGATGGGTTGGAAGATCCATCAGATGGATGTGAAAACAACCTTCCTCAATGGCCTGATTGAGGAAGAGGAGTACATAGAGCAGCCTGAAGGTTTTGAAACCTTTGACCATGAGTCACATGTGTGCTAACTCAAGGGAGTGTTGTATGGGTTGAAGCAAGCACCTCGTTCTTGGTATACTAGGATAGGTAGCTACTTCACTGGGTTGGGGTTAAAAAAGAGTGAAGTGGATGCGAACCTGTACCACATAGTGGTGGAAGGTAAGATGTTGATCATTGTAATTTATGTTGATGATCTCATACTGACAAGTGATGAGAAGCTGATCAATATTGCAAGGAGGACCTTGAAAGAGAGTTTGAGATGAAGGAAATGGGGCCTATGAATTACTTTCTTGGCATGGGGGTATGGCAGGGAGATGGGGATTTTTTTTTATCTCAGGGAAAGTATGCCAACAAATACTCAGGATATTCCGCATGGAGAGCAGTAAACCCATGGAGATTCCTCTAGCTGGTAACTAGAGGAAGGAGGATGCTACTTCAGGGGAAGTAATGGAAGCTACTATTTACATGCATATTGTGGGTTCACTCATGTAATTGGTGAACACATGACCAAATATGTGCTATGTAGTTAACCAACTTAGTCAAGCGATGGTTAGGCCTACCAAGTTGTGTTGGAATGCGAAAAAGCATGTGTTGAGATACCTCAAGGGCACTACTCAGTTTGGGTTATGGTACAGATGGACAGAAGGAGTGAATATCCAAGGCTTCATCGATGCATATTGGGTAGGGAGTCCATTCGATAGGTAAAGCACATTAGGAGGGATCTTTAGTATTGGGTCAACGACAATTTCTTGGTACAACATGAAACAAATATCGGTTTCACTCAGTTCAAAAAAGTCAAAGTACATGGCTACAAGTCAGGAAGCATGTGAGGCTATCTGGATGAGGAAGACCCTGGTTGGTTTGTTTGGTCAACAGATGGATCCTACTATGATTTACTGTGATAATAAGAGTTGTATCAAAATATCTGAAAATCTAGTTTTTCATGATCGGTCCAAGCATATTGATATCCGATATCATCATCTCAGAGATTGTGTATTGAGGTGGATCATGTTGTTAGATTACATTCCCACTGAGGAGCAAGATGCTAGCATCTTAACAAAGGCATTGTCAAGATGTAAATTCGAGTTTCATAGAGACATGATCAGGGTAGATGATAATCCCTTTCTTGTTGAGAGGGAGTGTTGAGAAATGGTAACAAGAAATTCTAGTTTAATTTGTCTTTGAATTAAAATGTGAATTAAAATCGAATTATATTCTCATAGAAACTTGTAAATAGTTAATTAAGTTTAATTAATTTAATTAGATTAGGAACTTTGAGTTGGAAGTCTTTTTGAAGTCATGTATATGTTCTCCCTATATTATAGGGCCCATATGAGTTGTAATTAGTTAACTCAATTTACTAAGTTAAGTCTAGTTAAATTAGTTCCAAATTGTTTGAGGAACTAATAGTGAGTTAACAACCAGTTGGTGCACTTGTTGGGTTGTGTTATATTCTTTCCACGACTAACCTACGCAGTGAACTGGGGGGTTAGAGGGGGGCTGGAGCCCCCCCTTTGTTGTGCCGATTACATGGGGGCGGGTCACAGGGGGGACGGAAGTCCCCCTTGTCCAGGGGCTTTGAGGGGGGCAGGTAGCCCCCCTCTATGGGGTCTGGGGCAGCGCACCGGGATTTTTTTTTTTTGGACCCTATATTAGGTTGGGTGGACCTACCTATGGTTTTTAGTCCATGGTATTGGATGCTTCGGCATGTATAAAAATGTATTGTAACATTGAAAGGAACATAATGAAAAATCAAGCTGGTAGTCCTGGTTTTTGGATCCAGGGGAAAATCTCTATGTATAT
>APFE030453682.1:2722-22273 GCA_000404065.3 Pinus taeda | reverse complement strand
TAGCGATGATAAGATGCCTGTGGCCTTAGTTTTAGAATTATCCCATTTAAAAATGGAAGCCAAAGAAAAGGTCAAGGATTTTAACATCCAGTTCAACACTTTGTTCAACAGAATCCTAGCTAACGCTAGACCTACTGATGAGGTGCTCATGGAATTCTACATCACTGCTCTCCCTATCCCGATTGCGATGTGGGTCAAGAGGAGTAACACACAAACCTTACAAGGTGCTATTGATGAAGCAGTAAAAGTCGAGAATGAAATGATTAGTCTCACACCATGTCATCATACAACTGAAGAAAAGAAAGCCTCTCAGTCATCCAAGAAGAATAATGGGAGTATAACAAAGTGGCTAAGATCAAAGAAAAGGATACCACAGATGTGGAAGGTTTGCATCAGATCATTAAGAAATTGATGAACACAGTCATAGATATGAAAATGAATTCTAGAGAGAGTACAAATGGGAATGGAGGAGATCATAACAACTGAAAATCCTTCAAACCTTTCTATCGTATGAAGATAGAAGGTGGTCATGGCCAACTTGTGTTGCCTGCTCCACCCAATGAAGGGATTTTAAATATGGAAGAGCTTGCTCTTATCGAATCACTCCTTACCAAAGAAGAACCTATAATGGAGCTGGAGCCAAAATAAGAAAATGAGGAAGAATACCAAGTAGAAGAGCCCTTGGACGAGGAATCTCAAATCAATGTACTATGGGATTTCGATACAAATGAGAACAATGACAATGAAGGAGATAGTACGGAAAAAAACCACACTAATGAAATCCACACACGAAGTAAAGGGCCACTTGCGAGCATGATGAAGCTTGTAGACCAGGCAAAGAAATATGTTCACCCTTTGAAGGCATCCACTCCCAAAGTTCTTGTTGAGAAGGGTAGACCCAGTGGTGATTCCAAGAGTACTCCAGTTGTGAAATGTCCACAGAAATATAATACATCTCCAAATGCAACAGAGGCGACTCAAAATGGTAAACTCCCACCTAAGAATGGAAAAACAAATATGTTTACTCTATCCTACCTTGTTTATAACATTGATTACAACATTGTGGATGATCTTAAGAAATCTCGAGATAGTATCACATACTTTGATTTGTTAAATTTAATACAGTAAAGAGATCTACTTTTGAAAGCTATGAATGAACGGAATTGCAAATCTCCCACCAATCCAAGTAGCTAAACCAAGAATATGGCATCTAGACCTGTTAGTACCCCCAGTATAGCCCAAACACCATCGGCCATGGAAGCCACTCTATCAAAAATGAAGCGAACCCCCCAAGATGTCAGTGCAGCCATGATAGGAAGGAAATCAAAATCCATGACTCCACCTTTTCTTATCACATTTGCAATCTTCAACATGAACGTATATAATTGCTTGGTAGATTCTAGTGCCTCGTCCACTATTATGCCTTACGCTATTGCTAAAACACTTCATGCAATACCCGAGAAAATTGGAACTCGAATTATGCAACTAGACAGAATGAATGTAAAAGTAATTGGAGAATTGAAAGATGTGCTAATTCGGATGGTTGCTAAACCATAGTACACACAAGTCATTAACATAGTGGTAGTCGACAAACCCAAGGCATATGGAATGCTGCTTAGCAAGGACTGGTCAGCAAAACTAAATGGATATTTCTCAACTGATTGGTCCGATCTCTTGTTTCCTTAGAAGGGAAAAGGTGATATGCTGATAGTTGATCGAGAAAGATACATGAAGCATGTAGTGATAGAACTAAATGACCCCAATGAACTTGTAATGTTTACCAACTCTATCCTTGGGAATTATAGTTTCGACGTTTGTGCCACGGAAACTTGTTTTGGAGAATTTCATGCAGAGACAATTGAAGAAATTGCAATAAACACATAGTTGGAAGCTCTCCCTCATAGTCCAACTAATGAGCCACCCTGTAATATAGTAGATTATAGAACTAATTTCGTAGGAAGCAGGTCATTTGATGTAACATTAGATTCTATATTTTGGACACTCTACTTTGATGGTTCTAATTGCCTTGAAGGTCTAGGTGCTTGGAGCATTCTCAATGACCCGCAAGGGAACCAACATCTGATGGCCAACCGGTTGGAGTTCGCGTGCACCAACAACATGACATAATATGAAGGCTTGCTAAAAGGCCTGCAAAAGGCCATTGATATGAAGGTGAGAAATCTTAAATTTTTTGGTGACTCACAGATAATTGTGGACTAGGTAAGTAAAAGGATACATTGCAATTCACCACACCTGGTAAGATACCAACATGAGGTATGGAGCTTAATTGATAGTTTTGACTCTTTTAATATCACACACATACCTCGATGGAAAAACCAAGATGCCGATCTGATGGCTGGTATGGCTGCAAAACTTTTTCTTGATCTTAGATTAAACAAGGACAAATATTATGTTGAATTGATTTTCAGACAATCTGTACCTAATAACATCTCAAATTGGCAAGTGTTTGAAGGTGATGAGAAAATCCTTGAGTTCCTCCATTGCGAAAAAGCATTCAAAAATGCATTCATTGATAAAAAAAAGCATGACAAACTTATGAACGAGAGTGAAGATGAGGAAAATGATCATCCCAATATAATCCCCAAGTCAGTTGTCAAGATGGAGCACTTTTATGACCTACATGATAAATTTAAGAAGCCGACTAACTGCAAAACACATAGCTCATCCATGAAGTATGAGTCGGTCAACCTTGGAATCGAAGCAAACCCAAAAAATGTTAATTTGGGCTTGGGATGCTCTCCACAAGAAAAGGCTGCATTTGTTAAGTTGTTTAAAGAATACAAGGACATCTTTGCATGGACATATGGCAACTTAAAAACCTTCGATACCGGCATTATGCAACATGTAATTCCTATGGAAAAGGATGTCAAGCCCTACCAACAAAATCTTCGCAAGATGCATCCAAGCCTAGAACCATTGGTGAAGAAAGAATTAAACAAAATGTTGGATTCCAAAATAATTTTTCCTATCAGGCACACCTGCTGGGTGGCCAATCTTGTGCCAGTAAGAAAGCAAAATGGAGACATCGGGTTATGTATCGATTTCAGAAACCTAAACAAAGCATCGCAAAAAGATAACTATCCTACCCCTTCTATGGAACACATTCTTCAATGTGTTTTTGGGTTTGAAATGTTGTCCCTATTGGATGGGTTTTCGGGATATAATCAATTGTTAGTGGCGAATGGAGATCAGCTTAAGACAACCTTCAACACTAAATGGGGCACTTACGCATATCGCAAAATGCCATTTGGACCTATTAATGAGAGCGCCACATTTCAAAGACCTATGGACATAGCTTTCCAAGGATTGATTAATAGATCAGTAGTGTTTTACATGGATGACATTACTATGTATTCACATCATAAAAGGGATCATATTTATTACCCGAAATAGATTTTCGAAAGATGCCAAAGGTACGGAATATCATTGAATCCCAAGAAGAGCGTTTTCACAGTTACATAACGGAAATCACTAGGTCATATCCTCTCTAAAGAAGGGGTTATTGTTGATCCTGAAAGAATAGATACCATTATGAGAATACAAACCCTTGCAAGTAAAAGGGCAATGCAATCTTTTTTCGGGAAAATTAATTTTGTTAGGAAATTTGTTTTAGGTTTCACAGAAATAGTGCGTCCCATTCAACTAATGATGAAGAAAGATGTTGTGTATAGGTGGAGTGATGAAGCTAAGAGATCATTTCACCGAAATAAGGAGGCCATCGCAGAAGCTCCTGCGTTGGTTAACCCCAATTTTGACAAGGAATTCCTCATGTACACTTTCACTTCATACGTTTAATATGCCGCAATCCTCACCCAAAAAAATGACAACAACGATGAAGTCCCTATTTCTTATATGAGCTCTAATTTTCCAGGAGCAGAACCAAACTACCTAAACGTGGAGAAACAAGGTTTTTCAGTTTTTAAAGTCGTGAGACATTTCTGCCCTTATTTATTAAAGGCTAGGACTAAAGTAATCGTTCCCCACCTTGTTGTAAGATCCCTCTTTGTGCTGAGGGAGATGGGGGAACAGAGAGGGAATTGGATAACCGCTCTTCAAGAATACGACCTCGAGATTAAGCCGGTAAAGATAGTTCGAGGGTAGGGATTGTGTAAGCTCGTGGAAGAAGCCTTGGCAGATAAAGAACGGGTGTCGGAAGAACTAGAAGTGCAGAGCACATGAGACATGCAAGTAGAATTTAGGGAGATGGACTAACGAAATGTTGATGTGTGAGTGCGAAATGTTGGAAGTCCCTTGGTCCCTGAGTCATGGTATTACGACATACACCTTTATCTAACACGGGGATCATGTCCTAAGCACATGGATGCATCACGAAGGAGAGTGCTCAGATTAAATCTAATCAGTATCACTTGGCAAATGACATATTATACAAAAAAAATTATGATGGAGTCTGGTTAAGGTGTTTGAAAAAGGATGACGATGATCATGTTTTGAAAGAAATGCATGATGGCCTAGCAGGTGGTCACTATGGCGGAGAGACCATTGCTCACAAAATATTAAGAGCTGGGAATTATGGCCCACAGTGTTCAGAGACTCGCATGCCTATGCTTGGAAATGCAGGGTGTGTCAAACTGCCGCGGGGCGAGAAATAATGCCAACCATTCCCCTCAGGCCCGTTATGATCTATCGTCTGTTCTAGCAATGGGGCCTAGAAGTCATAGGTGAGATCACTCTGAACTCTTCACAGTAGCATAAGTATATACTCATAGAACCCGACTACTTGACCAAATGGATAGAAGCCATCTTGCTTCAGAAGGTTAACAAAGACGAGGTAATATCTTTTATCGAGAAATTTATTATCAACAGGTTTTTCATCCTTGACGCTCTCATATTTGATAATGATTCTTACTTTTCATCAACAAAATTGACTGAATTTGCCATCGATAAATCAATTCACATAAGGTATGGATCAAACTATTACCCCCAGGGAAATGGAGTTGCAGAGTCCTCAAATAAACTCATCTGCATAATCTATAAATCTATCGACGACAACCAGAGGAATTGGCACAATGCCCTAATAAACACCCTTTGCACTTATAGGTTCACCCCAAAAGTAGCACTAGGAAACTCCCCATACTTCCTCGTCTATGGACAGGAAGCCAACTTGCTTCCCAATGTTACCCTTCCCTCGTTACAACTCTCCCAAGCCTCGAGAGGGACCCCTTCAGCCTTACTTCAAAAAAGGATCAACCAACTGGTGAGGTTGGGGGAATTGAGAGATAATGCCAAAAACAAGTTCAAGAATCACCAAATGATCGTGAAGAGATGGTTTGATTGCCATCTGGCAAGAGATAAAGATTACCATGTCGGAGAGCTTGTCCTAAAATGGGACAAGTTGAGTGAGCCAAAAGGTAAGCACATGAAATTCCAACATTTATGGTTGGGCCCGTTCCAAGTTTGGGAAAAAATTGGTTAGGGAACCTACAGATTGAAAAATTTACGGGGTGAAACCAAAAAACTCCCTGTTAATGGCCAACATCTTAACATGTAATTCTAGTAGCCACCACATGGTGGGTACCTCCTGAGTAGGTTAGGATTCATTTTATTTTTTATTGTTAGCTTAGTTATATTTTCATCCTGTCTATTCTTGTTTTACACAAATTTTGTCTTCTTGTTGTTTTGAATTTCAGTCCTTTTCAGTCAATTGATTTTGGTCTTTCAAGTGTCATTTTCACCTTTTATAACCCTCTTGATTTCCCTCATTCACTACCTTCAACTTTTTTCTTCCCTCATTAACCTACTAATGAGTCTACAGATCCTAAATTCATTATTACCATGCAAATCAAGCAAACCTTTGATGAGCCTATGGAACTTGCAAAATCAGCGGTGGAATTCGAGTCAAAGCAACTAATTAGCACATGTTGGGAACTAGGAAGGCTCTGTTGATAACCTGGATACCCAAAGCATGTAGGGACATCTTTATAAAACAAAAAATGTGTAACTACAAATTGGATTGGCACAGCAAAACGCTGCATTTTCAAAATCCCACCTAGACCTAGCCTATACTTGCCTATGAGGTTTGCAGTTTTTCTCCATTGGTTCCATCCACCACACTAAAATTTCCAATATCTATCATCTACAAGCCAACCTCCTTTCATGGGCTAATCTCACTTTCATCTATCCTGTGGCAAATCCAATTGTGCTCTAGTCCTTGTGCCTGAAACTGGAAGGACTTATTTAAAAGAAAATGGAATGTCGAGTCCTTGTGCCAATCTAGAAGGAAAGGTTGTTTGGGAAGCCGATTGGAGTAGGGACTATTGTTGGGCTCAGAGTACCGATTGACATAGCAAGCCTAACCTTGCTTAAATGGTTTAAAAATATGGCATGATCCATGATTGCACCCCATTTGATCATACAAAAGTATAGCACTAAAATTTCTTACATAAAGTGCAGAAAAGCATATCTACATATATTCATCAAGCTTGATGCACGATAAAGAGCTGAGATACACGCCTAAACAGGTATTGACAAACCAATGATGGCCCCGAAAGGATTTTGAAAGTAGAAAACAGGTAAAGGAGGGTAAATAAATCTCATAATACGACCATTGGAGAATGATTGTCAAAACCCTATCAGTAAGTAGAAGCTATTTGTCTTTATCCTGACCAAAGCAATTAATGCTGAAGTGGAACCCATGCTTGTCCATCTATATAGTTTACATTTCAAGTTTATATTAACACCCTGATGTTCTACGGATCAAAATTTATTTGGTAATAGAAATAACTGGTTCGCCCAGCAGTTCACCATTTTTTGTGGCCACAACCACCACCCTATTAAAACCTGCTCTGGTGGAAAATTTGAATGGGTCCCCTAGAAGTTTGATCTTTAATTTCTTTGAATGATAGCTCTCCAAATGATCTATTTTTATCCTAGGGATGTTAACTCTCTGTCGAGTCAAATATTCAACTCTTAATGATTTAGACCCCCCTTAAATAAATCTCTGCGGCATGATTCGTTTATAACCCAGTCTAGCCCTTCATTCATATCTTTCATTGAGACTTTTTCAATCCTCATAAACCTTCATGGTGCTCTATGCCCACACATATAACCAACCACCACTCTTTACTATGGTCATATGTGGACTCAACCCACAAAACCTTCTATCGTGCCTTTATTTCTATTATAACACTTTTGTATTAGAAATACTTTGCAAGCATATTTAACTTACCTTTTCTGCACTTTTTCGGTCTTCATACATTTCCCGATGCCTGCCTTTATCGCTATAGCAACCTCTCAACTTCCACAGTTACACTACCCATTCCTCTTTTGCATCTGATAAGCAAGGACCTTCCAAACTTCAAAAGCAATTAACCATATCCATATACTTTTGGGTCCGCCGTTACATCACTTATCGCAATCGCTTGTCTGCTTCTCCATTGCAAATCGCAATTGGTGGAACCCAAGGCCCATACATAAGGTGTTCCGCAATATGGGGGACCCGTCGGGATTATTAAGTGCAGCACATATGATTTCGGGTTCGAAGCCCATCACAAATCGCAACCAGTGGAATTAAAATCTTATACATAAGGTGCGATGCGATACAACAGACCCGACGGGACTATTAAGCATAACACATATGATTTCGAGTCCATTCCCCAATCGCAAATCGCAATTGGCGAAACCCAACATTTATACAAAAAGCGCGATGCGATATGGAAAATCCACTGGGATTATTAAACACAACACATATATTTTTAGGTCCGGCCAATTGCAAATCGCAATCAACAGGACCGAGGGTGATGTTGCATGTGACTGCCCTCTGCAATGTGCAATTGCGACTTGATCGCATCACAACCTTGGCTGAACCAGGGGTCGATTCTTTCACACTTGTTCCTTTTGATTTGATAAAAGTTTTATTATGGGCAAGATTTGTGTTTTTAGGCATTTCTATAATATTTACATAAGCATAGATGATGTTGATTATTTCTGCAGGCAAGGACCAAGAGAAGGCAAGCAAGGTTGAAGAGCGGATGCGTAAGCATCAAGAATGGCTCCGGGTTAAAGATGCATGAGCGGATCTGAAGAATATATATATGCAGGTGTACTTTATGTAAGATCCAGCCTTAGGTGTTCACGGTCGGGTTTCCATGCGTTACCTGTGTATTCTGAAAATGATGTTATCCCGGGTTTCATCATAAGGAGATGACACACAGTCATTCTCCTTTCCATCGACATCCATTCATTCCCCCCAGGAAATAGAACGCTCCAACAAATGTGACCTCGACGTGTCAGCAGTTTCACCGACCATTCTACATCTGTATATTTTGATTTGTCAATTGAAAAGGGAAGGAAGGTGGAAATTTGGGGGGGGAGATGGAGGGTCATTCTTTTTCTACATAAATATTACCTCCAGAGATGGGAGGAGGGATTTTTTTTTGGAGAGAACTGCTTTTGGATTTATTGTGCTAATAAACAAGACTGTTTAGGTCAAGAAGAAGCCTTTTTCTGATTTATCTTCCTTTTCTTTCATGTGTTTAGAATCAAGGTGTTGTTGCTGGCATAAATATAAATATGTTTTATTTTTGTGTATATTGATAACAGATGGTTCGTGACTAGTCTTGGTTATTCAAATATAATTTGTTTCCATGGTTAATTCATGAGTGGTTGCTAATTGGAAACCTTGTTATACATCAGTTGCAAGTTTTATTTGTATGGAAAGGAATGTATATTCCTGTATGAGTAATCAGATTGCAATTAAGATTTAATCTAGCCTTGTTCATCTGTGAACCATTAATTGATTCATTTGGACTTGGAATCTATATATGATGTTTAATCTCTTTTCGTTATGCTCCTGCAGGATAGATTAGAATAGTTAGGACTAGCATAAGTAGTTAGAATCAGTATAGATAGGATCTGATACATATAGGTTAGTTGTTTCTTTTTTTGATTTAATGGAAGTCTTCCTTCGGGGAGCAATATTTCAACACCTATAACAGTTTATGGGGTCCTTTAAAACCCATCGGAACTAGCCATTCCAAACGAAAGTAGATCTAATCGGGGTCTACGATTGGGTTCGTTCCCTTTGTTGGCATAGTGAAAATTCGTTGTGTCAATAGTTATAACTAATTAAGAGGGCCTACCTCTTAGTATGCTTATCATGTTTGATGATGTCCTTGCTTACTCACTCCAGCTACCTCTTGCTTCCTTCTTCAAGCACCTGAAACAAGTAAACAACAACAAACAACAATCGTGCTAATAGCCAAATTGTAATTCAACCTACTTAACAAATCAAGAAACATTAAGCCATGAATATGTAAGATGACAAATCATGTAGGAAATCAATCAATAGTTGCATATATATTAAATCAAGAAGAGATTACAACCATTTCCTTGACGTTGTTATTCTCCTCTGGCAAGACTAGGTTCCCACACACTTCTGCTAGCATTCCATGATGGCCTCAATCAGCAATAGTTTTAAGGCTCTTCCATTTAGGCTTCACTCCAAACCAAAATCACACTTCTCCCTCACACAACTAGAAAGCTACAACTATGGATAGCTTGATGTTTCCTCCAAATTGAAATAGCACTAGCACACCAACCTTAACACTAGCTTATGCTTGGGAAGAAGGGAGGTTTATATAAGAGAACGAGATGGATTCTCTTCTCATGGGAGAAGGCCTTATCCCTTGAGGTAGTTCCATAATTATAGGGGAAAGGAGCCCAAACTGACATCCTCGACCCCATCTAGCCAAACCATTTACGAGACTTCCATTACGAAGCTTTTAGAGCTAGAAGCTTCAGCTCTTAATTTAAAAAAAAAAAACCATAACAGGACCAACGTGAATGGAACACAAATCATTCATTCCGGTTAGCGCTAGGGATAGTGCTAATCCCTGCACATCAGTGAGGAAGACAAGGGCCATTAGCAACGATCTTGTAAACTGGGCAAAACAAAAGTTTCAGGGGAAAAGGTGCAAAAGAGAATTGATCTGCTCATGAAGAGGTACACAATGGGGGTTTCTTCATGAAGGGAAAGCATGTAGGTTTCACTGTAGAGGTCCTCCACGATCAAGGAATGGGGAGTACAGGGACAATGAAAAAATGTTGTGTAACAACTCATGTGTAGCTATTTTCTGTATATGTATGTATGAATCTTACTGAAAAGTGTTGTTGGTTTAACCATCACTTTGGATTGCTATCTCACTTGCCTTCCATTTTGTGATGCATCTTAGCTCATGCATTCCCTTCTTAACTCCATTATTTCACAGGTTTCCAAGGGATGCACTCACCTCACCCTCTGTGTGTTAGAACTACTCATGCACCTTCCTTGACTTACTGCATATGTCACACCCTTGCTACCAACAGGGACATCTTACTCGCCTTTGTGCAAAACCGTGGTCAACGACCCACTATTGGGACTCCTACATGAAACGGTCTGAGGTCTAATTGGGACTTCTTACTGGGGAGATCCACTAACATGTTGGTGGGTCCAACGCTGTCAACACCTCCTTGCATAAATATTTAAAGTCATTGGAGGTATACTCCTCCCCATTATCTGAACTCAAGAATCTAGTCTTCCATTTTCCTTAATTTCCACGAGTTCTTTAAATTCCCAAAATTATCTGAATATCGCATCCTTGGTCCTCGTGAAGTAGATCCATGTCCTCCTAGAGAAATCATTGGTGAAGGTCGCATAATAACTAGAACCCTTCATTGATTCTACTAAAATATGAAAACACACATTTGTATGTACTGGATCTAAGATCCCCTTGGACCCACTCTCGCTGCTTGGAAAATAAGCCTTAACATTACTACCAAGAGTACACCCCTTGTACACTCTCTACTACCCCATGATGGACTTTGGAAGACTAATGAAAATCTTCCTCAATATGGAAAATGCTTTGTGATGCAAGTGACCCATCCTCCTACATCAAAGCTTAAATATGTCTTCACTATCATATACTAGGGCTCATATAGGCTAAACCTTCAACATATACAAATTACCCTATTTATCTCCAACTACTCTTCCTAATTCAAGGATAGAATCTATCCCCTAAATAAGAACATGTCCATCTTTAAAATATATTACATAACCCCTGTATTATATGGTTGAGACTGAGAGTAAATTCTTCAGTAGCCTAAGAACATACAAAACATCCTTCACCTTTGGTAACCTCTTGACTCCAACTGAAAGAAAATGGTTCGAACTCCCTTTACATCATACTTGACATTGTTTCCAAGTTTCACATGCAGATCTAAGTTCTTCCATGAAAAACTACTAAATACCTCCTGTGATCCCATAATTTGATGAGAAACGCCACTTTCCATGAACCAATTACTTGTGGAAATTGTGTCAAAAAGGAAATATATTAGTGAGAAGCCCTTCTTGAAATTCATATAAAATTCACTGACTTAAGTATTTGCAGATGTTTCTATCTATGATGACTTTCTCTTACCCTTCCTTCATTTAAGGAAATATGAGGCATGGTTCTGAATCTTATGGCATGTGAAACACATTATTTTTCTCATACACTTCTTCTTTATATACCATGAAGTCATATATCCACCTATATATTTTTAACCTTCTCTTTTCCCTTTCTTTCTTGGCTGGAAAAGGAAAGGTTCTCATCTTCACCACTTTTTTGACCTGCTAGAGATTCCTCCCCAGTCTTCATTTGGATGAAATCATCCCATAATTTTTTAGACTTAGGAAGTGTCTCTCTTGCCATGATGCCCTTGAATAATGGGGCCCATGACTTGGTGAAACCATTCAGGGTTGTACTCATGATCTCTTCATCTATCACAACCTCCCTTACTATCACAAACTCATCACATACTTTAGTGATATTGGTCAGAAAATTGGTCAGAGTATCTAATATGTAGAAATTATGGTGTATATTTTCAACTTCTCATGAAGTTTTAATCAAAATCACAAGACACAAACCTACTCTACTGCTCCGCAGAAGTTAATTCACAATTTAGAACAAAAATCTCAGACATGCAATAAGAAATCACACACATGCAAATAGTATTTTTCTCAGGGAAAGAAAATTGCTAAAAACCCCAATGCCTTCTTGCATTAATCTGATGAATAGATATGTATTGCAATTGCTTTGATCAACTGAGCACAACCTAGAAGTACATAATCTATCTCTCTGCTCAATTAGAATATCTGACCTAGACTTAGTCAATTTTAGCCTCTTATTGAACCCCTATTTCCTTGCGTAATTCTTGAGGAAATAGGCCCCTATTAATTAGGAATTTCCTCCAAAATGCTTGTGCAATTCCTCAGGGATGATCACTTGACCTCATGCAACACTTGTACACTAAACTAGTTTACAACTATTGGCTAACTACCTTGGAAACTCCACCACAACTGGGCAACTCATATTATTTACATGCATGAGCTAATTATAAGCTTACTAATTAGTTAATTATAGTATCTCTAGTTTAGACTAATGTCCCACTACTTAACTACCACTAACTAGTTCTATTAATAGTTAAAAGTAGTTTAATTGATTACAACTGAAATGAACTCAACCTAAGCTCCTAAAATTTAGGAATCACTACATAAAAATGAACTTCATGTGCCTAAATCAACTTAATTGAGCTAACTAAGTGACAAGAGCCATGTTACCTCAATTAAATCCTCCAAGTTTTTTGCTAATATGGAATTTCAAATATTCTCAATTTAATAAAGGAAAAATCAAATTGAGAATTTCTTGCTACATTTTTCAACATGATCTACTCATCTTGGTGTTCCTAATATTCTCTCTCAACACTATATTACTATTGATGTTACCACCCTAATAAATATTTATTATATCCTCCCACATCTCGCTTGTTTTCTTCTTCTCGAATAGGTGAGGAACCACATGTTCCTTCATTTCATCTAAGATTATCTTCCTAGTTTTCACATCCTTGTAATTGTGGATAACCAAATTTTAAACATCTATAGTTGGGGTGAGCATGATACTATAAAACTTCCACAAAATATTATCCATAAGGACTAATGTACCTCTTTCCTTCCAAAGAGTGAAGTTAGATGCACCCTCCAAATTTTCTTCAAATCTCAACTTAGTTGCGACTATCTCCCAAATATGAAACTCAAATAAAAATCTGATGTTGGTAAATTTAGATGTATTGCCGAACTATTGTCTCTTTTCATACCTAGCTTGTACAATTGTTGGGTAATTTAATTGTTAGTTAAATTACTTTTCATTAAATTGTCAAACCTGGGGTTCGTGAACTTGTGAAGTATACTTGCACAATATATGCTAGGAACCAATCTTTCAATTTAATAGTAAACTAACCTGTTGAAATGATGGAAAACCCATTCATGAAAAATGTCTAACATGAGTATGCACACACTTTAGTTTTCAAAAGTATCCAATTCAAAACTTGGGAATAAATATTTTAATCTATGAAATTAAGATGATAATTGACATGAAAGTAAACTTACTCTATTGACATGAAAATAAATTTATTCTAGTGAAATAAAAGAAAATCTATTTTACCAACGGGAAACTAAATATATTCTAATGACTTGAAAATAAATTTAATCTAGAAAGAAACGAATCCTATACTAAGAAAGCATTGAATTCTTAAACTATGAAATTTAAAGGCAACCTATTCTGAAAGCAATGAGAGATCAATTGAAATTACTAATGTGTGCATTGTCAAATTAGAATTATTCATGAATATCTATCAAAAAAAAAATAGCAATTAATCTATGAAATGATAGCAATAACGCTTAACTTGCAAAAGAACATAAATTAGATGTGCATGAAATAATGTAAAAATTGCGTCTAATCAAAAGAATTAAAATGAAAATAAAGACACTAAAAAAAATAAAACATTAGAATACATCCCATACTCATTAGGTGGCCATCCCAAAGTGCATGAGAGGTGGAAAATTGAGAAAACTTCTGATCAAACTCCAAATGTAGGAACAAAATATCAAAGTGAACTATAATGGTATTCATTCCATCAAACATAAGCATAGGGTCAATCCTAGACATCCAAAACTCTATATTGAAGCGTGAGCATAACTCCCAAACTTTTCACACATTTTGAGAGGAGAAGGCACTCCCATATATACAAAAACAAGATAACTAATTCATAAATGTAGATCCACATATATCTCATTTGGTTACAACCATGTGTTGACATGTAGCAATTAGCACCTCTTCATATCCTCTCACAAATCTCTCCTAGCTTTGATAGGAGACACTTATGAAAACTTCCATGATATTTCTCTATGAAATGTGCTTGAACAATGATCTCAAATATTCCTCAAATCTTCAAGAGTTTTAAAGAGGAAATTCTAATTTGAGTCTTGGAGGCCAAATATGACTATCTTGGAATCTTCAAATATTCCTACACATGTCACAAAACTCGTCCAAATTTTATATATAGGTGAGTACATGCTATTTTTCTAATATTTAACCATAAATTCACTCAAAATACCAAAATAAATGTATTGGAAAATCATATTCTTAAACCCATATTTGATTATGAAGATGGTCTTAGTGCATGGTTATGGAACTACAAAATATGACAAAGTATGAAACAAAGTGAAATAATAGAGGGTGAAATGAATGACATTTTGGAGACCCAGCAACAATTATTCAAACTAAACTTTGATAGCTCTTAAGTGTCCTTCAGTTCCTATGTGGAACTTGCAACATACCCTGCACACTACTGGCTCCACCAATGAATACCTTGTTGACTATCTCACCTCCGTAATTGTTCGCTATAATGGTGGCTGCATCCAATATGCTACCCTAACACCACCAAGATTATCATATTTTTGTGGCTTCAACCTGCTTGTGGTGACTTTACAGACTTGTGCTTCTTGGTACTCATGACCATTTCCTCGTCTCCTTGGCCTATGGACCAACTGTCTCCCCATGTTGGTTGAACTCAACCCGATGACTATCTCCTCTTAGCTACAACTAAGACCTATGCATCCCATTGATGACACTATTGTCCTTATCATGTGGCCTCTATGTCAACCACTGCCAACTGCTATCAACCTTTTCTACTTAGTTGATGGCTCATTTAGCTCAGTCAGTGTAGACACGACCTCCAATAATCATTCTTTTGTTGTGACTCTACCTACCGATTATATTTTCTATGTCACTCATGACACTGGTTTGGATGCTAATAGTAGTTCAGTTACATTGGAATGACCCCCCACATTAGTAAGATCTTTGGATGATTGTTCCTTCGTTGTGACTCTAATTTTCGATTGTATCTTCTATGTCCATCATGACACTTGTTTGGATGCCAATAGTTGCTTGGTTCCATTGGATGCCCCCCCCCCCACATAGATAATATCCTTGTATTGTAGTTGCACTAGTTGAGCTCAATACTCAGCCCTGTAGCACCACTATGTTAGCTGCAAATGTTTCCATCTAGCGGTTGGCCTGCTGTTCTTTTCCCCTATCCTTGAAATGAAAATATAATCAACTGATGATAGATTAATTGTCACACTGTTGGACACAAACTTCCTTTTTTGGTAAATTAATTTTCAGCCACCTATTGTCTTGAGTATGGATTGATTAGTACATCTCGATGAAAAAATCCAATTATTTTTATTTTTTCTTATGCTACTTTAGTCCACCATACAATGCACAACCCATCTACACAGTATACATTTTTTCCTCTAAAACACTTTTGTACGACCTTTGAAACTTGTGCAAATTCTTGAAATTGGTTTTTAGAGAACATGCTTTAATAAAATGTTAAATTTATGAACCCAACAACCTGGAACTTTAATTCCTAGTAGAATTATCACAGATCTATTGAATGAAAACAAAAATGGGTTTTTAACATAAATTATTCACTTGAAGCAAGTAAAATAACTAATCTCACACATGCACATTACACAATTGTTTTTCCCAATCAAATCATCTCTTCCTTAAAATGATCATAACCTACTTGAAATGCCTTACTGAGAAAATGGCCTAAACTGAGGAAAATACTAATATAACAATGCATATGGATATGATCCAATTGATTAAGATCTATATCTATCCCAGGTCTCTTTTGGTTGATATGGATCTCCTTTGTTTCACGATTTCACCTTCCTTAGATCTAATGCACTTGGATGAAACTCCTCCACCCAATCATTGAGATCTCCTCTCAAGTCTTGTGTTCACTCACTGTTGTTTGGAAATATTATCCCTTAGCCTACCATTTTTTACAAGTTTGAGTTAAGAACGAATCCCTAACCCTAATGTACAAAGTGATTTTCGATTGAGATTTGATCTCAACATCACTTGAGATTGATAGTTGAGATTACATCTAATTCGCTAATGCAAAGATTTTTGCAATTCATTAGATTGAATCACTTTTTTAAAAAAAGAAATTACTTTGATCGCTAAAGTAATAGCTAAGGTTAAGGGTGTATTAAGCGATTTATTTATGCCTAGACACTTAGGCCTATGCAAAAGTACCTTCTCAAGCCTCAAACATCAACAAATGTTATTGGTGCAATCTAACTATTCTACGTTTTTGCTTAATTCATCGAAATTTGATGATACAATTCTTAGTAAGATTGCAATTTTTTGTTATTTAAGTTGGAATTTTAAATGCATAAATGGGTTCAACACCTTGAAAATCTTTTGGGCACTTAGATTGTGGAGACTACATAGATCAGACCTACAATCCCTTTTGTATTTTAACCAAAATTGACTGGAAAATATGCTTGAAAAAAGACAAAAGCATACTACAATTGGACTATGCTAATGTAATTTTCATAACAATGTGTGAATGAATATTTTTTTTGAACCTAAAGCCACATAGGTATCTAATAATGGCTATAAAAAAACTCAATATTAGATAAGAGCTATGTAACATGTAGTTCATGTATAAAATCATCAATGTGGGATATAGAGAACTCATTTTTAATGTGATTCTATTAATTTATTTGTAACTATATTTTTGGTTTCCAAGTTGCCATAGGAAACACAAGGCATCTTACTAGGAGTGATTATTTTAGCTTCTAAGAGTTACTCCATAAGTGCATCTACTTATTTTGAAAGCAACCATTTTTATAATTGGGTGAACCATTGCGAGGTTTTTAGTTAGGTAGACTTCAATAAAATGTTTCATATCCATGTTAGGTGGAAATTTTGTGGGCATCTATTCAAAGATCACCTTATATTTTTGGGGCAAGGTAAAGATTTTGGAATATGAATTTTTCTATGAGGGATTTTCCTCCATGAAATACATACAAGCCATGAACCCAAAGCATCTATTTTTCAAAAGTTTGAACATGTTTGGAGTCAAAAATCAACATACTTGTAGGTGGAAAGTATTTGATAGTTTATTCATAATATTATTGGTAAGAGGAGATGATTTTCTCCAAGTGGTTAGTGTAGTGGGACCCCAAGGAAATGAACCATTTAATACCCAAATTAACATATACTCTCCCAATTTTTCTAACATAAAAATAAACCCTAATGTTATATCCTTCTATTATAAGTTAAACCATGTGAAGTGTACTTCACATTGAATGTGTTTATCGCCTAATATGTTGGAAAATCATTCAAAACTATCAATATGGAATCCAAATTGTGCATCTTGTTTCTTATAACAATGTTAAGTGTATTTCTAAGATCAACTAGAATGAGCAGTCTTTTCTTTTCAATGTAGCCATAAAACTTGAATATTTCATGATTATACAACCTAGTGAATGTAGTAAGGGAGATTGAGGTATTCCCTTTTTCTACCAATGGAGAGGATTTCTATTGTGACATTGAGTCATAATCTATTTATTCAATGAAAATATTCTTCGTACATCCATATTTCAAATATAAATAAGTTTATAGCTATAAAACATTTCTTATAAGGGTTGTAGATATGATCCTTAAAACTAGGGTTTCTTTTGTTACAGAAGTTTGAGGTTAAGGGATAAGGTTCTAAGACAAGCTAATGGTATGAATTTTTAGTTATGAAATTTTTTATTTTCCCTATTATTTAACCCTCTTCTCTATTGTGCAATTTTAGTTTAAGGTATCTTCTTAATTTAAATTAGAAATCACCCTAGATATAGAGGGAGTCAAGGTGAGGAAATTTTGACGACTTTTCCAATCTAAGCATGTCTTTTTATTTAGATTTTCAAAGAGTTTGATAGAGCACAAAAATATAGATTGTAATTATTTCTTCATTTTTTCCAAGGCTTGTTCAAGAGGAATTCTAATATGAGGAAGTGGGAACCTATAACAAAGGAGGAACTTTAACTTATTTTAGCTACTTTCTACAAGAACATGAGCCTTAGCACTAATGGGTGGACAATGGAGTTATATATATATATATTATAATATATATATATATATATATATATATATATATATATAATATATTATATATATATATATATAATATTATATATGTGACTTAATATTTGATGACTAATTAGAGTGGTGGAAGATATTAAACTTTCAAACAATGTTCCAAGTAATTTTAATTCTACCTTCCTTGCTCTTATTCCTAATGTGAATTTCCTAGAAATATTTGATGGGTTCAATACAATAGCATTATGTAATCACATTTATAATATTATCTCCAATGTGTTAGCTATTAGAATAAAGAACTTACTATAAGGTTTCATATCTTTTGATTATTTTGGTTTTCTAGAGGGGTGCCAAATTATTGAAGCAATCGACTATGCCAATGATGGATTTCATACTATTAAACTCTCTCATGTTTCTATTTAGTAATCAAACTTGACCTTTCAAAGGCAAATGACAAGGTATGTTGGTTGTACCTCATATTTCTCCTAATCCATATCAAATTCTCACTACTTATGGTTAATTAGATAATGGGGTATGTTACCTCTACCTCATATGAGATTGTAACCAATAGGTCAGCTTCGAGATTCTTTAGGCTATCTTATGAATTGAGACAAGGATCCCATTTATATCCTTATTTATTCCAACTAGTGGTTGAGGGTTTAGGTAGGGAAATATTAGAGGAGAAAATGTAGAGGAAAATACAAGGTATTAGGATAGGAGGGATTGTGTCACTCTCCCATTATTATTTGTAGATGATGCTATGTTATTGTGTGCAAGCTCCAAAGTAGAGGGTCATGGATACAAGGATGGATCACTTTATGAGAATACTCTTCCCTTACCAATTACTTGATATTTCTTTAGGGATGAAATATCTAGGCTTCACTCCTAAGCCTAATAGATATGGGAAATAGGATTGGGTCTAGTTACTCTCCAAGATTCAGAAGAGAATAAACTTTTGGCGTAATATGTGGTTGTTTGGAGATGGAAGAGTAGTGTTGGTTAAACCTATTTTGAAATCCATTCCTATGTATTGGCACACTTTAGCACACATGCCTAGATATATTTTGGATAATATTAGGAGACCACGTTACAACTTTCTGTGGAAAGGGAATAGTGACATTTTGGGCACACATCTCACTAAATGGTAGTCAATAGAAAATCCTAAGGATGTTAGATTTTAGGTTTCTGTGGAAGCTTTTTGCAGTGGCATGATCCAGATTATCCACAGTTTTGTGTTCATTCTGTTGATGTTTCAAACCCCAAAGAG